>CAUYQG010047245.1:0-11559 GCA_963574415.1 Tarsius wallacei | reverse complement strand
CAGTATTTTAGACTCTAGTTCCATCCAGGTTGCTGCGAAATTCATGATTTTGTTCTTTTTTGTAGCTGCATAGTATTCCATCGTGTATATGTACCACATTTTTTTAATCCAGTCCTCTTAATTCATACTTCTTCCTCCAGTGAAAATATTCTCCCATGAAGGATAAGTAACAGAATTCCTGGCCAGCAAAACTGCTCTAAAAAAAAAAAAAGAGCTAAAAGAAAAAAGATACCTGCACACATGTTTATCGCAGCATTGTTCACAACAGCAAGAAGCTGGAACCAGCCATGCTGTCCATCAAAAGAGGACTGGATTAAAAAAATGTGGTACATATACACGATGGAATACTATGCAGCTACAAAAAAGAACAAAATCATGAATTTCGCAGCAACCTGGATGGAACTAGAGTCTAAAATACTGAGTGATCTTTCACAGCAACAAAGATCTGAGTATCACATGTTCTCACTCATAAGTGGACCTTGAACACCTATCGCAATACTATAAGAAAAGAATCAACAGTGGTGGGAATCTATGGGGGCGGGGGGAGGCAGGGAGGGCAAGGGTAGTGGGATTAATGGTAGTCAATATCTGTCTGGGGACGGGGGGACACCCCTTATCAACAAGGGTGCCTGAACGATGCATATTTGTATCCCTAACCTGTAACTGTACCCCACAATTTTAATATAAAAAATACGTTTAAAAAAAAAGAAAAAGAAAAACAAGTTCTTTTCTGTAGGGTACTTCATGTGATCTCGTTCAACTGTCTGTATCAAAGAATTGGCCTGGGGGAAAAAAAAAAAAAAAAGTTCTTCAGGCTAAAGGAATATCAGAGAGAAACATGGATTTTTCAGGAGTGAAGGAAGAATAAATTCGTGATTAATTTGTTTTTTTTCTTAAGTTTTCAAGCAAAAAGTTAACACTGGTAAGATTTTCACTATATTATATGAAGATGTAATAAACAGCACAACAAGATTGGTGGAGAAAGGTAAAAGGGCTTGAATAATTTTAAGGCTTCTATGCTGTATTTGGAGAAGGTAAAATATTAATTTTAAATATTCTGGAAGGTTACAAATGTATATTCTAAGTTCTATAGCAACAACTTAAAATAATCTAAAAGAGAACAGGAAAGGAGAGGAACAGAAGAATACACTACATAGGGTATCAACAGAAAACTAAGCAAATTGGTAGTTCCAAATCCAATATCAATAATTACATTAAGTATAAATCACTTAAGCATACTAGTTAAAACAGATTGTCAAATTTGATAAAAAGGCACATTTTTACTATTTACAGGAAGTCCATTTAAAATAAAAAGACATAGACATTTCAAATGTAAAAGAATGCAAAAAAATGCTAGGTAAATACGAATCAAAAGCAAGTTGGAGTAGTTAACTTACAACACACAAAGTGACTTCAGAGCGAGGAATATTAACAGGGATAGACAGATACAAAAATAAAAGAGTCAATTCATCACAAAGGTATAATATTAAATGGGCATATACCCAAAAAACAGGCTTCAAAATATATGACTCAAAACTGTACTAGAACTAACCATTAGTAGACAAATCCACAATTTTATTTGGTAACGGCAACACTCCTCTCTCTCAGTAGTGAATAGAATAAGACATACAATAATTATGGATATAGAATACCTGAGTAACACTATTATCCAAGTTGACCTTACTGATATCTACAGAACACTCAAACCAATAGCTGTAGAATGCACATTATTTTGGGGTGGACATGGAACGTTTACCAAGATACTAAGTTCTGGATAACAAACCCTGACAAAATTTTAAAAGTAAAATCATAAATGCATTCTGTGACCACAACATGATATAGAATTCTGTCACAGAAAGATAGCTGAAAATCTCCAATTATTTGGAAACAATTGACATACTTCCAAGTAATCCACTGGCAAAGGCACAAGAAAAATTTTAAAATATTTTTAATTAAGCCAGGCAAGGTGGCTCACACCTGTAATCTCAGCACTTTGGGAGGTGGAGTCGAGAGGACTGCCTGAGCCCATGGGTTCAAGACCAGCCTGAGCAACTTGGTGAGACCTTGTCTCTACAGTAAATAAAAAAAATTAGTCAGGCGTGGTGGTGCACGCCTTTAGTTCCAGCAACTTGGAAGGCTGAGGTGGAAGGATCACCTGAATCTAGTAGGTTGAGGCTGCAGTGGCCCATGAGTGTGCCATTGCACTCCAGTCTGGATGATGGTGAAACACTGACTCAAAAAAAATAATTTTTAAAAATTAATTATAGATGAATGCCTGACATATCAGCAACAGAAATTCTCATTCATTGCAGGTGGGAATGCAAAACAGAAGACAGTGTGGCTGTTTCTTATAAAACTAACCATATTCTTACCATATAATCCACCAATCATGTTCTTTGGTATTTACCTAAATGAGCTGAAAACATATCCACATACACAAAAAACTCCAAAACCAAAATAGCACATACACAGATGTTTATAGCTGCTTTACACATAACTGCCAGAACTTAAGAGGCAACCCAGATGTTCTTCAGTAGGTAAATAGATAAAACTGTGGTACATCCGGATAATGGAATATTACTCAGCATTTAAAAAAAAAAGGAAAAACAGAAAAAGAGCTATTAAGCCATGAAAAAAAAGACATGGAGGAAACTTAAATTAGTGTTACCAACAGAAAGTAGTCTATTTTAAAAAGGCTGTATACTGTTGGAAAGGCAAAACTATGGAGACATTAGAGGACCAGTATTTGTCAGGAGCTTAAGGGGAGGCAAGGAAAACAGGGAGAACATGGAGGAATTTTAAAACAGTGTGAACTATTCTGTATGATACCAAAATGATGGATACATGTCATCATCACGCATTTGTCAAAATCTGTAGAATGTACAACACCAAGGATGAACCCAAATGTAAACTATGAACTTTTGGTTATAACAATGTGTCAACGTAAGTTCACAGGTTATAACAAACAGGTGTGGGATTGCTGACAGTAGAGAAGGCTGTGAATATGTTGGGACAAAGGGTAGATTTTGTACTCTCCACTCCATTTTGCTGTGAACATAAAACTTCTCTAAAAAATAAAATTTACTAAAAATAATCCAACATAAAATGTGTGAGATGCAGCTAAGGAAAGTTTAAAGAATATTTATAACATTAAATGCTCATATTAGAAAAGAAAGGTCTGAGCCAGGTGTGGTGGCATGCACCTGTAGTCCCAGATACCTGAAAACTGAGGGAGGATTGCCTGAGCCCAGGGGGTCAAGGCTGCAGTGAGCCAGGATTGTAGTACTGCACTCCAGCCTGGGCAATAGAGCGAGACACTGTCTTTAAAAAAAAAATAAAAAAATTTAAAAAGGTCTGAAAAAATCAGTGACCTGAAATTCTTACCTAAGATATTACAAAGAGAAGATTAAACCCCAAATAGGCAGAAGAAATAAAAGCAGTATTTTCGGTTTTGTTATACTAAAAGTTGTTTTTTTGATAAGGTATATAAAATTGGTAAAACTCTAACCAGAAAAAAAAAAAAAAGTAGACACAAAATAGCAATATCAGGAATGAAAGAGGGGCATCACTACAGACCCCATAAACATTAGAAGGTTAGAAAGGGAATATTATAAACAACTTTTCACCCATCAATTCGACAACTTAAACAAATCCCTTGTAAAACACAAACTACCAAAGTGCACTGAAGAAGAAATAACCTGAATCGTCCTGTAGCTAATGGAAGAATTTGAAGTCACAGTTGAAAATCTTCCAACAAAGAAAACTCCAGTCCGAGATAGCCTTACTAGTAAACTCTAGTAAACATTCAAAGAAAACCAATTCAACAAAAACTAGAAAATAGAAATGGGAACACATCGCAGCATCTTATGAGGACAGCATTACTTGCCACTAAAACTAGACAAAGACATCAAAAGATTAATATTCCTAATGTACATATACACAAAAAAATCCTCAACAAAAAATAACTGTTTTGGGCAAACTAGAAAACAAAAAACAAACCTCAAAGCACTTAAATAAAGCAGTAGAGCAAAAATACATTTACTCAAATTATTATTATTAACAAGATGCATACTAATAAGAGCATTTATGAGAATCTAATAAATCTTCGAAATTTACAAGTATTTAATGTACATAAGATTTATACCTGTTCATTCAATACCCCTAAAGTGTAATCTCATTAAAAAGTTTAATTTTAGGACCTGGCAAACCAAAACGATTCCAGAAACATTCTTTTCTCATAATACCAAAAAATTTTCGGTATGAGAATCAGTGTAACCATTTATATATTCTGGACTACAGAAGTATTTGGTATTTTTATCCTTTTATTTTGGAATACAGGTAGGATTTGTTTCACAGCTATTTTATCATTTCTCTTGTTTTATGAGGGCAAAGACTACCACTGCATGACACATAACAGGCACTGAGTATTTGTTAATACTGAAAGAATAATGGAGAATACATGATCTGAGCCCTTATGACATTTACAATCTAGTAAACACCAGGTTCAAGGCAGTGAAACCTGTTAAGTATCTTACAAACCTTCCCCTCCCCTTCTGTTACTGCCTTAAGTCAGACCTTCAACATTTCTCATGATTACTGACACACCATCCCAGAACGCTTTTCAAACTGCAGACTGTGATCTATTAGCAGTCTGGAAAGTCAATTTAAAGAATTATAAATACCATTTTTAAGAAACAAAAATACTATAGAAATATCAATATGCATCATCACATTAAGAAGGGGATTATTCCATGAAACTTGCATACGAAAGACAGAAGTGTGTAGTCAACATAGAGTCCATAAATATCCTTGTGAGTTAAAATTTTTCATACATTTACTTCCATATATAATCCAAACAATCTGCAAAGTGCAGTAGAGGTAATTTATATGTTATTTAGCATAGTCCAATATAAAAATATCTACTCAACATTTTTGAAAATTTGTAGTCATTTCAATATTTTTTTTACATGTAAGACATACAAATACTAAGTTTTACTTAACTACTGAATAATTTGTTGCTTTCTGAAAATTTTTCCTCTTATACAAATGTGGACTTATTAAAACCATGAAATTCATAAACATTTCATGCCTCCAATTATATATCATGCATATACTGAGTGGTTATGATGTAAAAATGTACTCACTAAAAATTGTATTTGAGAATTCCAAAGGCTTTTTCCAGTTGTCAGTCTTGCAGCAAATAATTCAGTTAGCCATACCATATACTATCCTATACTATATACTATAACAAGATTTTGTTATACCACCATCTAGAGCTGTTGATAAGTATTGTCTCTATTTATGTTCCAAAAAGGAGTATATTACTTATATTAGGAACTTATGTAATAGGTTGATTTTAGTGTTTTTCTTTTCTTTTTTTTTTTTTTTTGAGTTGGAGTCTCACTCTGTCACCCAGACTGGAGTGCAGTGGCCACTCCTGGCCCCTGCAGCCTAGACCTGCTGGATCTGGTGATCCTTCCACCTCAGCCTTCCAAGTAGCTGGACCTACTGGTACGCGTTAACATGACTGGCTAATTTTTTGACGTATTGAAGAGATGAGGTCTCACCAAGTTGCCCAAGCAGGTCTCGAACCCGCAGGCTCAGGCAATCCACTCACCTCAGCCTCCCAAAGCTGGGATTACAGGCTGAACCACTGAGCCCGGCTTTACTTCCAGACTTTAAACTTTATTATAAGGCTACGATAATCCAAACAGCCTGGAAATGATGTAATAATAGGCATGTAGACCAATGGAACAGGGTAGAGATTCTATCAAACCATCTTTGACAAAGTCTCCACCAACAACCCTGTTTGACGAAGTCTCCACCAACAACTACTGAGGCGAGGAGAACTTATTAAAGCCTCAAACTTTAAGAATCTTTGAAGAAAACACAGGAGATACATTTATGGACATTGGGATAGGCAACCAATTCTTGATTATAGCCCCAAAGCATAGGCCATAAAAGATAAGATAGACAAATGGGACCTTATCAAACTGAAAAACTTCTGTACAGCAAAAGAAACCATCAAGAGAATGGAGAGATAATGTACAGAATGGGAGAAAAAAAAGTTAGCTAACTTTGTAGTGACAAAGGCCTAACATCCAGACTCTACAGGAAACTTAAATGAGGTGAAAGGGAACAAACAGATAAACAAAAAAGTCTACCTAAAAGGTGGGCAAAGCACAAGAACAGATATTTCTCAAATGAAGGCATATGAACAGCCAACAGATACATGAAAAAATGCTGTTTCACTAAGCAGAGAATTGCAAGTCAAAATCACATTGAGATACCACCTAACTCCAGTAAGAATGATCATCATTAATAAAAAAACAAAACAAAAAAACAGCAGATACTGGCAAGGGTGTGGAGAAAAGGGAGTGCTTCTACACTGTTGGTTGAAGTGCAAACTATTTCAACAGCTATGGAAAACAGTGTGGTGATTTGTAATGAACTAGCAAATGACCCCCCATACAACCGAGAAATCTCTCTCCTGGGAATATACTTGGAAGATCTCAAATAATTCTGTAAGATATTTGCACATGTGTGCTTATTGTAGCATTATTCACAATATCAAGAACATGGACCCAACTGTGCTGCCCATCAAGAGAGTACTGGATAAAGAAAATGTGAACATACACATGGTCATATACATAATGGAGTATTACACAGCCATAATGAAGGACAAAATGATGGACCTTGCAAGTTGAATGGATTTAAATTTCATTATACTCAGTGATCCATCACAGAAACAAATAACTGAATGCCACATGTTCTCATTCATAAGTGGGTCCTGAACATATACTATAGGAGAGAGATTGGAAGTAGCAGGACACTGCCTGAGGAGGGAAACATTTAACATCTCTAAGGGGATCTGGGAAACCAAGGGAATTGAGAATCACTTGGATGCCCTAACTTCACCTACATGTAGAATACTTATGTAACTAATCCTGAATTGTACCCCAACTTTATGACAAAATGGAGTAAAAACAAACTTGCAGAATGAAAAATAAATTTTTTATATTAAAAGGAAAATAAAATAATTAAAGTGTCATTTTTATAAATTTGTATTAAAGAGTCTGTTTCTATTTATATACTTGTTCTCTATTGTGTTAAATAATAATTAAGAAATAAAATTTCTGAAATAAATTTACTATTTTTTGCAGTGAAAATAATTGGTTATGGAAAATTCTTCTGAGAACACACTTGAATTTCAGACATATAACCTTTACAGAAATGTTTTAAAACAATGAGAAAAAATGTATCACCTGCTTATTATAAAAGTTGTGTAGGAGATATCAGCAGATACATGTTTATCTTCTAGAATGTCTGACATATTTCTTTATCTTCTTCCTGTAAGTTTAGCTGATAGCTGCAATTATTCAGATAGTAAGAATTACTCATGTAATATTCTTTGATTAAAGATATATTACAATTATTTTTCTAATCATAGGAGATGATTTAAAATACTGTCGACTATGGTGAACTCATTTAAATAAGCTATTCTATTGCTTTTTGTCTTTTTTCATATTTTCAATAAGAAAAACAAATAGTCCTTTCTCCATCAACTCCCCATGTCTCCTTAGAGATTTCCTCAGGCAGTGGCAGAATTCTTGTGGCAGCAAGTTTCTGTTTTCTGTTGCTACTGTTTGCACTATTCATGAAGCTCTGCACTGCAAACTCAATTCAACATCTTTGTTGTCTCCATAGCAACTGAGGCAGCCTTGAATGAGTTACCATCAAGCAAACTGGAACAGCCACAAACCCTGATATTTCTTTTTGGAAGATAGGATTGTGGAAAGATTTGTTATTTAAAAGATATGTGTTGCTGAAACTCAATACTATAAATTCCAGAATAATGAAGTAAAATGTCTGTATATCAGTAGTTGGTTTTGAGAGGAACTCAGTGAAGAATCCTATAATAAATTGGATATCTCCATATTCTCTCTCTCTCTCTCTATATATATATACATATTAGTATATGCTACACTGAAATTGAGCAAAGTACATCTTTAGAGACTCTCTCAAGTTATGTTCTTCTAACTCCCTAGTGTTAAAAGATAAAATCTGTAATTGTGGAACAAAAGAAATTTTATTTTTAAAAATTTTTATATTTTAAAGATGTGGGGTACAACTCTGAATTAAATGTACAAGTGGATATCACAGGTAAAGTGTGGGCCTCCGTTTGGCCCCTACTTTGCTGGTTTGAGATCAGGTACCCTTACTGTTGTTGTGTCCTCCATCCCAGTAGTATCCTATTACTGCCAATCCATTTCTTACGGTATTGTGGACAATGTTCAGGGTCCACTTATGAGTAAGAACATGTGGAATGCTGTTCTTTGTTTCTGTGATAAATCACTAAGTATTATAGACTCCAAATCCATCAAAATTTCTCCTAAGTCCATATATTTGTCCTTGTTTATGGCTGCATAAAATTCTATTGTGTATATGTACCACATTTTTTTTTAATCCAGTCAAAGTTTTATGGGTAGCATGGTTGGTTCCATGTTTTACTATTGTGAATAGTGCTGCAATAAACATGCTTGAAGAGGTGTATGTTTTGTAGAAAGATTTGAGTTCCTCTGGTTATATTCCTAGTAGGGGGAATTGCTGGTTCATACAAAAGGTCAATACTAGTTCTTTCAGAAGCTGTCACACTGTTTTCCACAGAGGTGAACTAGGTTAAATTCCCACAAGCAGTGTAATCGTGTTCCCTTTTCCCTGCATTCTTAGCAGCACCTATTTTTGTTTGTTTTATTAATTATGGCCATTCTTACTGGAGTTAGGTGATATCTCAGTGTGGTGTTGATTTGCATTTCTCTGATGATTAGTGAGGCTGAGCACTTCATGTGTCTGCTAGTTGCCAATATATCTTCTTTTGAGGAGTGTCTATTCATGTTTTTTGCCCACTTTTTAAATGGAACTGTTTGTTTTTTTACCTTTCAGCACCCCTGATTTCCTTGTAGATACTGGATGTTAGGCCTTTGTCAAATATCAGTTTGGCAAATATTTTTACCCATTCTGTAGGCTGTCTTCCCAGTCATGATGGTTTCTTTTGCTTTGCAGAAGCTTTTCAATTTAATGAAGTCCCTCTTGTCTACCTTATCTCTTATAGGAAGGACATCTAGGGTTTTGATCAGAAATTGGTTGACTACTCTGATTTTTGTAAGGATTTCTAAGATTCTTACAGTTTGAGAATTTACATTTAGGTCTTTGATCCATTTAGAGTTGATTTTTGCATATTGTGATGGGGGTCCTGTTTCAACATTCTGCGTGTCATCAGCCAGTTTTCATGCACCGTGTATTGAATAGGTTTTCCTCTCCCCAGTGGTTGTTGGTGGAGGGTTTGTCGAAGGTGAGCTGGTTGAGAAATTGAAATTTTGCTTCAGAATTTCTATTCTGTTCCATTGGTCCACATGCCTGTTCTTGTACCAATACCAGGCTGTTTTGATTATTGTAGGCCTATGGTAATGTTTAAAGACTGGAAATGTAATAGCGCCTACCTTGTTTCTTTTGCTAAGGATTGTTTTTTCTATCTGTGGCTATGTTTTTATATGAATTTTTGTATTGTGATTTCCAGGTCTGTGAAGAATGATGTTGGTAATTTAATAGATATTGCCTTTGGTAGAATAGATATATTAAAAATGTTGATTCTTTCTATATATGAGCATGGAATATTTTTCCATTTGCTTGCATCTTCTTGGATTTCTTTGAGTGGAGTTTTGTAGTATTCTGTTTTTTCTCTTTGAATTTTTTATTTTAAAGATGTGGAGTACAATTCAGGGTTAGGTATACAAATGTTCATTATGCAGATACCATTGCTGATGAGGTGTGCCCCCCCAGCAGATTCCCACTACTGTCAATCCTTTTCTTATATATTATAATAATTGTACAAGGTCCACTTATGAGTGAGAACATGTGATACTCAGTTCTTTGTTTCTGTGATACATCACTCCAAGTCCTTCCAAATTTCTGTGATGTTCATGATTTTGTTATTCTTAATAACTACATAAAATTCTATTGTGGAGAAGGGAGAGAAGATGGCGGCGGGACATCCTGGTCTGTGAGATGCTCCACAAGACAGAACATGGAGGGCCTCTAGCTGTCTCTCTGGGGGCTGCGGATCCCATTGTTGGCAGCCCACTGTTCATGCGGAACTCGGCCATCACTGCTGCTGAGACATCACGCTGGTCTAAACAACCTGAAGCTGTGGACAGAGCAGCTATCGCTGTGGCCGCTGTCTCAATAGTGGCCATTGCAGATCACCCCTCCCATGCCGGAGGCGATCCACGACTTCAGACTCTGAAGCTTCTCCAAGCAAGATCTGCTGAGAGTGCTGCCGATTCCACTGCCACTGTGACACCCAGCCAGGCCGTGGGCCTGAGGCAGGATCCTATCTCCAGTTTTTGTTTCGTTCTACAGGCCGAATCTCGCTCAGCCCACTCTTCATTTTGGGGCAGAGCAACTGAGACAAAAGACCATAAAGGGCAACAATCCGGAGCAGTGAGGTATCACCACCTGCTGGCGACTCAAGGTAACAACACCGAATCAGGCAACAACAACAACAACAAAAAAGACACAGGCCAGATGGGTGAACTGGCTGCAGACCCGAACTGCACTTCACGGCAGACCAGGGGCAGCTGGCTGTAACTGTAAACAAACTCACCAGCCTCAGAAATTAGCTAGAAATCAGAGCTGAAAGGACATTGGACTTAAACAAAAAGTCTCAGAGTGCGCTTGATTGGTTCTGTTAGTTTAATGACTTGGTTCTATTCCTACTGAGTTTTTTTTTTGTCTGTTTGTTTGTTTGTTTCGTTTACTTATTTGTTTTTCTTTTTCTTGTTTTCTCTTTTTTTGCTCTTTTTTCCATTTCATTCTTCCTTTTCTTCTCTTCTCTCCTCTCTGTAAACCACATCCTTGCATAGATGAACAGCACAGCAATAAGGCGATTGGGTTGCTTGTATGTTAGCATCATTCTATGTTTGTTTTTTATTGTATGGGAGTTGGGTAGTCAGTAGCTGTGGTCTATTTTTTTTATCTGTTTCAGTTTAGGCCTCTCTCTCCATCTGTTGGTACACTCATCTGTTTCCCCTCTTACTCTTCCCTCTCCCCACCCCCCTCTTCCCCCCACTATCTGTTCCATTCTCCTCCCTCTGTTAACCTCATTTTACTTCAGGAAGTAAACCTACAACCCTACTGCATGAACAGACTCCAAGACAGTGCAAAGTGGGTCTCAGATTATCCATACACCTGTCAACGGATACCAGGACTGCAGATAGATTCTGAATCACAGCTCCCCCCTTAAGTAAACCTCAAAACTGCAAAAAGGGCCACCCCCAACCTATAGTGCAACCCCAGCAACCCCTCTACCCCTGAATAGCAGAATTAAAGAAGATAGTGACGTGGAGGGAAGGAAACAGTAGGGAGTCAAACACCGCACAAATGAAGAAAAACCAAAAGAAGAATATAAGTCTCACACAGACCCCTGGGAGGTCAGACACTGAGAAAACAGACTCCAGAACACAAACAATGAAGAGCCCCCAGAACGACTGGTCACATGCA
>CAUYQG010047240.1:0-14033 GCA_963574415.1 Tarsius wallacei | reverse complement strand
AGTGTTGGGATTACAGGCATGAGCTACTGCTCCTGGCTCAGAAAACACTTCTAATAGGGAGACTATGTGTCACATGTGTCTTGTGTTTATATGTACACTTGTATATATATATATATGTATATATATGTGTGTCTATACTTGTACATTCTGTGCCTGTGTTTAGATGTGTTCAAGTGTGTTCATGCTTATCCATTTGTGCATGTGTGTGCATGCATGTGTGTGTCTATGTGTGCCTGTGTGCCCGTGTGGGTCAGGGAGCCTGTGCCCTAGGGCTCTGTGAGGCTAAAGGGAGAACTAGGGAGCCTGTTAGAAACATCAAGACCTTGAGGTGAGTGGATTGCCTGAGTCCGCGGGTTCAAGACCCGCCTGGGCAAGCCAGACCTCGTCTCTACAATAAACCAAAAAATTAGCCGGGTGTGGTAGCGCACGCCTGTAATTCCAGCTATTTGGAAGGCTGAGGCGGAAGGATCGCCGGAGCCCAGCAGGTCGAGGCTGCGGTGGCCGGGAGCGGCCACTGCCCTCCAGTCTGGGCGACTGAGTGAGACTCCAACTCAAAAAAACAAAAAAAAAACAACAAAAATCAAGACCTAATTAGGCTCCTCCGGGGAGTCTCTGAGGCAGTGGCCGTTTCAGGGTCCTGATTAGATAAAGCTGGGCTGGATTGTCAGTTTTTAGCATCAAGCCAGGACAGGAAGTTGCCCGGAAGTTTTGGTGCAGAGTCCCATCCCCCACTCAACTGTGGCTGTGAGCAGGGGCTCAGGCCGTGCTCACTTTGCGGGCAAGGGAGAAAGAGACTGGGGTCAGGGGACGATCACCGAGAAGGCGTAGGGCAGGTGCCTTGAAGCTCCGCGGCGGTTACCTACACCCACACCGGCTGTTTGCTAAATCAACGTGGGGGACTCCCAGCCCTCCTTTTCCCTCCCCTGGAATATTTATTGGGCTATGATGGTTTCTCCCTCAAGTTGACCAGTAAGAATCAAGGAAATTGCTTTTGATTGTCAATTTTGGGGACTGGAGCAGCAATAGATGCGATTTCTGCATGTAAGGCCACTGAGGCCGAAGCAAAGGCGTGCAAGGTATGTGTTTGTGGGGAAGTGCTGGGTTTGTGCTAGAAGAGGCGCAGTGCTCAGAATGGCCGCAGGAGAGAACAGCCTGTGTGCAGCCAAGGCAGTCAAGCGTGGTCACGCTGCGGCTCCTACGAACTCCCATTCACTGAGCACTTTCCAGGGGCCACGCACCGGGCTGGATCTTTATGGGTTCTCTTACTCAGGACTGCTTGGATTGCAAGTGACCGAAACCTCCACTCAGATTGGCTCAAGTAGAAAGGTAGACAATGCGGGACAGGTGGGGGGCGGGGAACAGACACGTTTTCATCTGTAGCTGGACTCAGGGGAAAGCACCAGGACACAGACTCTTAACATCTTATCTCCTTTTCGCGGACTACCTTCTCAGGCAGGTACTTCCCTTGTGGCAAAGAACGCCAGCCAGCAGCTCCAGGGTCCTCTTATCAGTTCAGCAGTCCCAATGGAGTCCCTCTGGATTGGGCCAGCAAGAGCCCCAGGACTTACTCTCATTGGCTGACCTTGTTTACATTCCTATCCCTGACCCAATCACTGGCCAGAAAGAATGCTGTGCTCTTATTGGTCAGGTCCGTGCTTAAAAAAAAAAAACAAAACACTCTTCTGCATATTGGACAGGCATATGCAGAAGAATGACTGTGGACCCGTAGCACTCACCGTATAAAAAAATTAACTCAGGATGGTTTAAGACCCAAACATAAACATAAGATCGGAAACTATAACAATCCTAGAAACCTAGGAAAGAAATCTTCTGGACGTTGGCCTAGGCAAAATATTTATGACCAAGTCCTCAAAAGCAAATGCAACAAAACAAAAAATAGACAAATAGGACTTAATTAAACTAGAAACTTCTGCTTTCAACAAAAGAAACAATCAGCAGATTAAACAGACAACCTACAAAACAGGAAAATATATTTGCAAACTGTGCATCTGACAAAGAACTGATATCAGAACCTACAATAAACTCAAACAGCTCAACAAGACGAAAACAAAAAAACCCATTAAAAAGTGGGCAGGCCAGGCACAGTGGCTCAAGCCTGTAATTCCAGCACTTTGGGAGACCAAGGCGAGAGGATTGCCAGAGTCCAGGGGTTTGAGACCAACCTGGGCAACTTGGTGAGCTGTCGTCTCCACAATAAGTCAAAAAAATTAGCCGGGCGTGGTGGTGTGTGCCTGTAGTTCCAGCTACTTGGAGGGCTGAGGCGGAAGGATCGCCGGAGCCCAGCAGGTCGAGGCTGCAGTGGCCGTGGGCATGCTACTGCACTCCAGCCTGGGCCACAGAGTGAGACTCCAAAGTAAAAAAAAAAAGTGGGCAAAGTACATGAACAGACATTTTTCAAAAAAAGATGTACATGTGGCCAACAAACATAAAAAATACTCAACATCACTAATCATCAGAGAAATGCAAATTGAAACCACAGCTACCAGCTTACACCTGTCGAAATGGCTGCTATTATTATTATTACTGCTACTACTATTGATTCTGGGTCTCAGCTGGAGTGCAATGGCACAATTATGGCTCACCTCAGGCTTGACCTCCTGGGCTCAAGTGATCCTTTCGTCTCAGGCTCCCTAATAGCTGGAACTACTAGTATGCGCCACCACACCCGGCTAATTTTTTATTATTGTGGAGACAAGGTCTCACTGTTGCCTAAGCTCGTCTCCATCTCCTGGACTCAAGCAATCCTCCCACCTTGGCCTCCCAAAGTGCTGGGATTACAGACATGAGCCACCAAACCTGGCCCCAGAGTGTCTATTATTAAAAAGTCAAAAATTAACAGTTGGTGAGAATGCAGAGAAAAGCAAACACTTATACACTGTTGGTGGGAATACAAATTATTACAACCTTTATGGAAAACAGTATGAAGACTTCTCAAAGAACTAAAAAGAAAACTACCGTTGCATCCAGCAATCCTACTACTAGGTATCTACCCAAAGAGAAAGAAATCATTATATCAAAAAGACACCTGCACTCGTATGTTTATCACAGCACTATTGATAATAGTAGAGATAGGGAATCAACCTAAGTGTACATCAATGGAGGACTGGGTAAAGAAAATGCGGTATATAAAAAACTCCCCCTGGAGCACAGAGAAATGTGGAGGAATCAACTTCACCTGAAAATGTGCAAGTGTGGGGCAAGGGTGGTTTTCTAAAGGACATTCTGGGTGGCAAGAATACATGTGTCCTTTCATCAGTGTGACCCTATTTGACCTTCAGTGTCAGGTCATCTCTGCCCCATTGCTCCTCCCATATCTGGGGTCTCCTAAGTCCACTGCAGGCTCAGTCCTTAGGACAGTTCTGCCCCGAAGGGCAGGGTCTTAGTTGGTCCAGGCCCTCCCTGTGGGACTCAGTCCCCAGATAGCTAACACCCTGTGCTCTATTCTGAGCCTACCTCCTGCCCTGTGTCCCATGTCTTAATCCCTTGATCCTGTTTTCCTTGAGGAACGAGACTTCTTTCTCCTTTTTTCTCAAACATTTCCAGTATCCACAAACCCAGCATTCACATCCTCATCACTTACCCTTTAACCTCTTGCAATGGAGTTCCTGCCCCCACTCTCTTGCCCCCATCTCAGTTTTCATCAACTGCTCCGCGGCAGTTGACTTTTCAGACCCGCCATCATCCACCTGCTTTCCCCTGGTCTCACTAGCCTCATTCCATCCGGCAGTCCCACGACTAGGTAAGCCCTTCCCACTTACTCATGCATTCTCAAGTACTGTTTTCCAAGTACTGTTTTGTTTTTTGTTTTTGAATAGGAGTCTCACTCTGTTGCCCAGGCTGGAGCACAGTGGCATGCTCACGGCTACCACAGCCTCGACCTGCTGGACTCAGGTGATCCTTCCACCTCAGCCTTCCAAGTAGGTGGAAACACAGGCATGCGCCACCACACCCAGCTAATTTTTTGATTGATTGTAGAGACGAGGTCTCGCCAGGTTGCCCAGGCTGGTCTCAAACCCCTGGGCTCAGGCAGTCCTCCTGCCTCTGCATCCCAAAGGGCTGAGATTACAAGCGTGAGCCACTGCTCCCGGCTTGTTTTGTTTTTTGAGTTGGAGTCTCACTCTGTTGTCCAGGCTAGAATGCAGTGGCACACTCACAGCCACCACAGTCGTGACCTACAGGGCTCAGGTGATCCTTCTGCCTCAGCCTTCCAAGTAGCTGAAACCCCAGGCACACACCACAATGCCCAGCTAATTTTTTGATTGATTGTAGAGATGGGATCTTGCCAAGTTGCCTAGGCTGGTCTGGAACCCCTGGGCTCAGGAAATCCTCTCACCTCTGTCTCCCAAAGTACACCCAGCCCATGACTATGTTTTCAACTCTCCTGCCTTATACTTCCTACCTTCCCCAGGCCTCTCTCTCTCCCAAGACTCTGAATTTAGCCCAGATCACTCTTCTGAGCCCTGGGCCGATAAAAATACCAGTTCTCAACATTGTCCTGATGGCCTGTGGCCCCTAAGACTCAAGGTGTCCCAGCCTCAACATACCCTCTTCTTAAACCTGTTTGCCCTCCAAAGGCACTCATCCCCTGGCTGCTTCAGCAGAAATATCAGAGGCATTAGGTCCCTTCTTTGTTCCCCCTCCCTCCGACCACTCTAATCTGTCTTCAAGGCCTCTTCTATGACCTAAATATCTCCCTGCTCCAGCTCCCCTTCTCTTCCTTCCTCCAGGCCCTCATTTCCTCTCACCAGACCACTGCACACTCCCCAGCAGATCTCCCTCCTCTCTTCAACCAATCCAGCCCTTTTCTCTACATGGGCCTGAGTGATTGCTCTGGACAAACTGGATCATGACACTCTCCTGCCTGAACCCTGCATGGCTCCCCATGGCTCTCAGGGAGACTTGCAACTCCTTGGCTGACAGACAAGGCCAACCACGGCAGACTGCTCCTCTGCCTTTCCATCTCTCCCCCCTTGCTTAACTTCCTTCTATAGGCCATCTTAAAGGCTTGAAAAAACGGCTTTGGAGGATAATTTATATATACTAATACTCAGTTTAAGTGTAGCGTTTGATGAACCTGGGTAATTGTGTACAGTCATACGTACATTGTTATCATCCTAAAAGCTTCCTTGTGACCCTTCACAGTCATTCTTCTTCCTAGACCTCCAGCCTCAGGCAAACATTGATTCGATTACATTTATATGCTGGGTTTCCATATAAATGGAATTATGCAGTTTGGAGTCTTTCGTGTCTGACTTATTTCATCTAGCATAACGTTTTTGAGATTCACGCATATTGTTGTGTGTATGAATATTTCATTCTCTTTATTGCTGAGCAGTATCCCTTTGTATAAATATACTACATACAATCTGTTCATTCATTCATTTGTTGATGGACATTTGAGTTGTTCACAATTTGGGGCTTACATGAACAACATTGCTATGAACATTCCTGTACTAGTCTTTGTGTGGACATATGCTTTACATTTTCTTGGGTAAATACCTAGTAGCAGCTGGGCGTGATGGCTCACACCTGTAAGCCCAGCACTTTGGGAGGCCAAGGCAGGGGGATTATTTGAGCCTAGGAATTTGAGACCAACCTGGGCAACATAGCTCACTATATATAAAATAAACAAACAAAATAATAAATTTAAAAAACTAGCTGGGCATGGTGGTGTGTGCCTGTAGTCCCAGCTACTCTGGGAGCTGAGGTGAAAGGATCGCCTGAACTCAGGAGGTCGGGGCTGTGGCGAGCCATGATCATGCCACGGCACTCCTTCCTGGGAGGCAGAGTGAGACCCCAACTCAAAAACAACAACAACAACAAAAGCTAGTAGAAGAATTGCTGGGCCCCATGGTTGGCGTGTGTTTAGTTTCATAAGATACAGTCGTCCTCTTTCCCTAAATGACTGTAGGACTTTGCATTTCTACCAACAACCTGTGAATACTCCGGCTGCCCTGCGTCCTCTCCAACATGTCACACTGTCAACTCTTTCATGCTTCAGACATTCTCCTGGGTGTGGAATGGTAATTCATTTCACAGTCACCACTGATGATAAGTGCCTAAGTGCCTTTTCACGTGCGTATTGGCCACTCATATTTCTTCATGAAGTGTCTGTTAAAATCTTTTGTCCATTTTCTGATTTTTTTCTTCCTCTTTCTCCTCCTCCTCCCTCTCTTTCTTTTTGGTTCATGTTTTGAGTTGTAACAGTTTATTGCATTCTGGATAGCTCTTTGTCAGATATATGTTTTGCAAATATTTATCTCCAGTCTGTCAGCTTAGTGGCTTTGAAACTGTAGATCATGAACCATTTATGAATAGTAAAATCAATGCAAGGCTGGGTGCAGTGGCTCAAGCCTATGATCCCAACACTTTGGTAGGCTGAAGTGAGAGGATTGCCTGAGCCTATGGGTTTGAGACCCGCCTGGGCAACTTGGCAAGACCTCATCTCCACAATAAATCAAAAAATTAGCTGGGCATGGTGACGCGCGCCTGTAGTTCCAGCTACTTGAAAGGCTCAGGCAGAAGGATCGCCAGAGCCCAGCAGGTCGAGGCCGCGGTGGCCGTGAGCGTGCCACTGCGTTCCAGCCTGGGTGACAGAGTGAGACTCCAACTCAAAAAAAAAAAAAAAAAATCAATGTAGTGGGTCAGACCCAATAGATAGTTGACCCTTGAGCAACATGGGATGAGAGGCACCGACCTCCCACACAGTCCAAAATTTGTGTATAATTTTTGACTCCCCAGAGCTTAGCTACTAGACGCCTACTCTGGACTGGAAGCCCTACTGATAGCATAAACAGTTGATAACACATATGTTGTATGTTATATGTATTATATTCAAAATTCTGACAAGAAATTAATCTAGAAATGTGAACATGTTATTAAGAAAAAAGGTCCTCATCCTTTTCATCTTCATGCTGAGCGGGCTGAGGAGGAAGAGGAGGGGTTGGTCTTGCTGTCTCAGAGGTGGCAGAGGTGGAGAAAATTCACGTGTATCCATGCGGTTCAAACCTATGTTGTTCAAGGCTCAGCTGTATACTTTTAGAGGGCGGCTCGGAAGGCTAAGAACTGGTGCACACTCTTTTAGCTGTGTGCGTGTGATTGTGGAATCCTGGGCCATGAAGCAAGGAGTGTTCCTTCCTGGCGGTCATAAATACTTGAAAACCTCTGCTCTAACTTTGTGGCGCTCAATTCATGTATATTGGACAAACAAAGAAACAAATGAATAGACAGGCCTGGCCATCTTCCAACCTGCTGGATTTCGCAGGATTCACAGCACTTTTGGCTCCCAGAACAGTCTCCCCAGTGGCAGCAGCAGGAGGGAGGCTGAAACCCCTTTCATAGCCCACTCCCTTTGAGTTGAGTTCCTCGAAGTTGGTGGTTTCTCTTCATTCAAGGCATTGTTTTCCCAAGTGTGCACCTTGACAGACACATTTCTGAGACCGCTTCATTTCTGTGTGAAAGATGATGAGGAGAGTCTGGGCAGCACTGGATTGAACAAAGATAAACAGGTGCCTCTATTGCAGGACTTCTCAGAGTCTTTAATAGGCCAAAGAACATGGTAAATCTTGAAGAGGGAGACAGGGCTGGCATCACTTCCCAATTTATTTATTTTTTTGTAGAGATGTAGTTTTGCTATTTGCCCAGGCTGATCTCCAGCTCTGAACTCAAGCAATCCTCCTGCCTCAGCCTCTCAAAATGCTGGGATTATAGGCGTGAGCCACCATGCCCAGCCATTTCCCAAATGTATTTGAACAGAAAACTTTTTCTCAATCATAGAAGCCAAAAGGTGAAAATAACTCAAATGCTTATCAACTGATAAATAATCAAAATGTGGTATATCCATACAATGGAATATTATTTGGTCATAAAAAAGAATGAAGTACTGAAACATGCTACCGCACGAATGAACCCTAAGGGAAAGAAATCAGACACAAGACACTATAGATGGTATTACTCTATTGCTATGAAATGCCCAGAATCTGAAAATCTATAGAGACAGAAAATAGAACTGTGGTTACCTGGGATTGATGGGGGGAGAGGAAGAGAGCTTGGAGGGTCACAGCTGTAGGATAACAGGTTCCGTTCTCTTTCTTTCTTTTTTTTTTTTTGTTGTAATCTCACTCTTTGTCACCCAGACTGGAGTGCAGTGGCATTCTCACGACCACCGCAGCCTCAACCTGCTGGGTTCAGGTGATCCTTCTGCCTCAGCCTTCCAAGTAGCTGGAACTACAGGCACACACCACCATGCCCGGCTACTTTTTAAAATTTATTGTAAAGGTGAGGTCTCACCAAGTTGCCCAGGCTCAAACCCATGGGCTCAGACAATCCTCTCACCTCAGCCTCCCAGAGTGTTGGGATTACAGGCTGAGCCACCACACCCAGCCACAGGTTCCTTTCATGGGTAATGAAAGGGTTCTAAAACTCTGCGATACACTAAAGACCACCAAAGAGCACACTTTAAATGTGTAAATTGTATGGTATGTGAATTATATCTCAATAACGTTGTTATCAAAAATACCAAAAAGCCTTTCCTCAAGGAGTTTTTGGAACTACTGATGTTTTAGGGAACTTACTTTGGGAACCAGAGATCTCAGCCAGGCCAACTGGGTCCCCTGGTGGCCTGGAGGACAGGAGTCTCCTGTGGACCCTGAAGAACTGCCACTCGTGAAATCGAGACTTTTTTTTTTTGCCAAGAGAGCCAAAGTGAGGGCAAGTGCCACGCACAATTGCATCCCCTTCTGACAGGTGCAGGGATGGAGCCAGGGCTGGGTAAGTGTGCAGCACATTCTTGATCCCCGTTTCTCTGTGCACATGGTGGACAATCAGCTGATGGATGTGCTGAGCTCCTCAGACCTGGCAGGAGGACAGGCCCTTTGGCGCTCGTGTACCAGCCTCACCTGGGAGCCCGCAGACAGTGCCTCGCCCATCCTGTGGGTGCCCTCTGTACCGGCCAAGGGAGCCCGTAAAAATAGTGCAGGCTGGAACGCCAGCTGGAAAACCAGATGGGACCGTCTGGAGCCTGGGGAGGAGCAGACATGGGTTTTGTTCCCAGTGCTGCTGCCTTTCTGTGTGACCTTGGTTGCCATGTGCTGTCTATCTGGGCCTCAGCTCCCCGCTTTGGAGAAGGAGTGAATTTCTGTTCTTCTCCCTTGACCAGCCTCCTGGAGGATCCTGAGCTGAAGACTGTCAAGGCTGGAAGGGATGTTGGTGCTTGTATCTGTTCTCCACTCCCCACATCAAGTGAGCTGCTGAAAGCCTTCCAGTGCCAGGGAGCTCACTACCTCCCATTTCGTTGCCGGACAGTTGTGGCATCGGGAAGCCCTTCCTTGTATTGGACTGACTTCTGAGAGCTCCTCCCATTAGCCTCAGTTCTCTCCTTGGGCCCTGCGCAATGTGGCTGACTCTTCTGCTGTAATGCCCAGCAGGGCCCCCTTCGTTTGGCCCTCTGCCTCCCCTAGGTGCCAGGAGGCCGCTGTCCACTCAGAGCAAGTTTTGTCAGCTGCCTTTTTCAGAGCCAATGTCCTGCACCGTTCCTGCTCCCAACCACCCAGTCTGTCCCTCACCTCCCTGGCCTGGGACATCTACCCAGCCTCCCATAGCCTCTCAGACCTGTTGTCATGTGATGCCCTGGTCTGCTCCACTTCCCAGCTGTGACTCCTACCTGTGCTCAGATGAACACTCTTCCTGACTTCTGCAAGGAACCCTCAGCACCAGGAGCCTCCTCCCACCCCGCTGTGGTTGGCTTCCTGTGGGGTTGTTCCAGCCTCTGAAGGAGGAGTCTGACACACCAGACAGCCTACCAGCTCCTTGGCCATGCCCATTCATCTCCATGTCCCTGTCCAGTAATGAACTCCAAGTTCTTCCACACCCTCCAAGAGCAGAGCCAACGATAGGCCCCTGGCACAGCCTGACAAGGGCAGCCTGCCCACAGCAGGGCCAGCCAGGCAGGATGGAGGAACATGACCTGTCTTTCCTTCTAGAAGCCACCTTCAGTGAGCACCAATCTAAGGTCATGGAGAGAGAAATCACTTGCCATCTAGCGCGCCATCCTTCAGTGGGTTGGTGTTCCCATGTGGCACTGCTACCTCTCTTGTCCCATACCCTTGTGAGCCTTAAGTCCCATCAGATGAGGTGCCCAGGACATCCCCCTCTCTCACTGGGTCCCCTTGTCCTCCCCCTTGCTTTCCAGCCCCCATGAGAAGTTGGATTCTTCCACCGGTATGCCTCCATGGCTCGCCAGGCTGACACCCAGGTCATCTTCACCCCAGCCCTGCATTGGCTGTCTCTGCTGTGGCAAGGGTCTCAGCCCATCGTGGCCCCAGTCTGGCTAGAAGCCTCCCTGTCTCGCACACGGTTGCTGTCTCCGTGAGTCACTGCACGACGGCGTGTTTATTAGGACGGCAGGAGCTCATTTTGCCGACTTTGGAACCACGGGAGCTGGCTAAGTTTAGAACAAGCCTTGAGCGTGAGGACATCGTGTTCCTTCTCCTTCTGGCAAAACACGAGACTCGAGCTATTCTTTTCATCTTCGTTCTCCCAGACAAGCCCTAAGCTTCATTTACCACTAGATTAGCCTACTCCCAACACAAACTCCTAAGTAATCAAGTGGAGAAACTCCCCCAGTCTTCCTAAGGTTGAAAAAGCATTGGGTCATCAGGATGTTTTAAGGAGGACACAGGCTCTGGAAGATGGGATGCCTTAGAGTCTGAAGGCAGATGACCTTAACCCTGTTTCTGTGGATGGGTTTCATGGGGTGCCGGAACCTACTGAATTCTTGGTGAATGTGATGTATCAGATTCTCAAAGGGGTTCATGGCTCCCCCTAAAAATGATAGTTCTCAGATGAAGGAAAAGATGCCCACCTGTAGCTGTGTTGCTCTGGGGGTCTGCACTGGGAGGGAAGCCCCCGGAATCTGGCTCAGGCTGGGCCTGCTGACACTGCACTGCTGGGAGGGGAATCCCAGGCTTCTCTTGGGGAGAGAGGTCTGGAGTGTTGATCTGCCTGGGGGACAGTGACATCATCATCCGTGGATGGTGGGGGATGGGTCAGTGGGGCCAGCACCAGTGCTGCAGGATAAAGAGGGCGTAAGGGGAAGTGAGAGGCCAGCTGGGAGGTGGCAACAGCTAAGCCAAGCACTGAGCGGATCCAAGAGCAGCGCTTAAAGGGCTAGGCCACGCTGGCCCTCTACCCACCTTTATAGATTCCATGCCACGATCTGCTATTTCCCATCCTGAAGAGCATGCTCTTTAGATTTTAGGGTGCATGTCCATTCTCCTGTTGGCTGTCTTCAACCAGCTGAGCTCCCTCCTGCCTGCAGCCCACCACCCTAACCTCCTGTGTCCTGCAAAACATCAAGTACATGGTCTTGATATAAAAATGCATGTGAATGCAGCTGAGGTCACATATAATTGGGAAGGAAAGTCTACTGTCAAAATAAATAAACAAACAAAAACCAAGTGCTGTGTTCAGGTGTCGGATGCCTCTGACCTTCAGTTTATCCACACCATCACCACATCTCCCTCCAAACCCACAGGTTAACAGAGTTTTATGTATCCTGCCCTAAGTCTCCAGGGTATGAAATTGGCAGGGAGTAGATTCTGCCTGGCTGGTGTCCAACAGTGGTCAGCAAATTAGTCCCTGTGCCCTCTATTGCATAGACTAGCCATTTAACTGATGGCTGCTGTCTGTCTTGAGAGCCATTTGGGATCAAAGGGTTCAGACCAAAATTTGAAATCTCGCCTGAGTAGTGTGACCACAGGAGCTTTATTTTCCCCATTTAAAAAAATGGGGAAAATAATGAATCCATGCCTCCACATCCTGAGAAGAGTTTAGGAGAGAAAAGAACAAACATTTATTGGCGATCCACTGTGTCAGGACTTCTGTTTGTAAACATGATCCTTTTTAAAACTTTATAATCTCCAAAACTCTCCCAGGGTTGCTGTGAGAGCCCACTGAGAACAAATATTCAACAACTGTCTATGGCCTGGGGATACAGCACTGAACACAACAGACAAAGTCCCTGGCTTTGTGGAGCTGATGTTCCAGTAGGGGGGTAGACAGACGATAGACAAATACATATGTACAGTGTTGGGGCTGGGGAATAAAGATAGTGAAGAAAAGTAAAGTAGAGGGGAGAGAGAGAGAAGGCAGGAAGTGTGGCCTGTTCTGTGACAGGATGACATTTGAGCAGCAAACCCAGAAAGCAAAGGAGCAAGCCAGCCTCTGGGAGAAGAGAATTCCAGACAGAACTGCAAGTCCAACAGCCCTGAGATGGTAATGTGTCTGGCTTATTTGAGGAATGGTGAATGGTCAGTGGGCCTAGAGCCAAGGGACCTGAGGGGAGAATGGTAAGAATTCAAGACAACGTAAGATCCAGTAAGGACTATGGATACTAGGACCATGGATGGAAAAATGTTCTGCAAATAGTTCAGCACTATGCACAATAGAGCCATTCATCTGAATTTCAGGACTTGAGAGTCCTAGTTTTTTTAATGCATCTACTTTTTTTTTTTTTTTTTTCCGGAAAGCGGGATTTTTTGAGAGGACAGAAAAGCTCCCGCAGTGGGAGAGGACCAGAGGGGGTTGCCCTCTATTTTTTTTTTTTCTTTTTTTTTGAGTTGGAGTCTCAACCTGCTGGGCTTAGGCAATCTTTCTGCCTCAGCCTTCCAAGTAGTTGGAACTACAGGTAGGTACCACCACGCCTGGCTAATTTTTTTTTTCTTGTAGAGACAAGTTCTTGTCAAGTTTCCTAGGCTGGTCTCAAATCCCTGGACTTAGGTAATTCTCTTGCCTCGGCCTCCCAAAATGCTGAGATTACAGGCTTGAGCCACTGTGCCTGGCCCTATTTTTTTTTTAATTGAGGTATATTTTAGAGATGGGGTCTGACTATGTTGCCCAGGCTGGAGTGCATTGGCTATTCACAAACACGATCATAGCACACTACAGCCTCAAACTCCTGGGCTCAAGCGATCCTCCCGCCTCAGCCTCCCAAGTAGCTGGGACTACAGGTGCATGCCACCTTGCTGGCTACTAGAGCTATATTTTACATACAATAAAACACTACAGATTTTTAAGTGCCATCCAATATAACTACTACTCAAGTCAAGACATAAACATTTCTGTCACCCCAGAAAGTTCCCTGGTACTCTTTTCCAGTTGCTATCCTACTCCCAAAAGCCACAGTTGTTCTGGTTTCTATCACTAGAGATAACTTTCTCTGTTCTCAAACTTTGTATAAAAGGAATCATACAGTGTGTATTCTCATGTAAAGTTTCTTTCACTTAGCATAAAAGGCTTTAGAGAGCCGGGCGCAGTGACTCAACACCTATAATCCCAGCGCTTTGGGAGGCCAAGGTGAGAGGATTGCTTGAGCCCACAGGTTCAAGTCCAGCCTGGGCAACTTGGTGAGACCTCATCTCTACAATAAATCAAAAATTAACTGGGCACAGTGGTGCATGCCTGTAGTTTCAGCTACTTGGAAGGCTGAGGTGGAAGGATCACCTGAATCCAGCAGGTTGAGGTCGCGGTGGCCATGAGCGTGCCACTGCACTCCAGCCTGGGCGACAGAATGAGACTCCAACTAAAAAAAAATGTTATAGCGATTCATTCATGTTGTCACATAGCTATAATACCTTGATAAGCAATATTCTATCTCCCCACACTTGAAATTGTCAGCCTTTAACTTCTAGTATTGCCAAGGATACAAAGTGGCACCTCATTGTGGTTTTAATTTGCATTTCCCTGATGAGTAAAGTTGGTAAGCACCTTTTCATCTATTTATTAGCCATTCGTGTATCCTCTTTTGAGGAATGTCTGCTTAAGTCCTTTGTCTATTTTTTTTAAATTTAATTAAATTAATTTATTTGTTTATTTTTTGAGTTGGAGTCTCACTCCGTCGCCCAGACTGGAGTGCAGTGGCCGCTCCCGGCCACCGCAGCCTCGACCTGCTGGGCTCCGGCGATCCTTCCGCCTCAGCCTTCCAAGTAGCTGGAACTACAGGCGCGCGCTACCAC
>CAUYQG010047238.1:0-15368 GCA_963574415.1 Tarsius wallacei | reverse complement strand
GCTTGGGTACCAGGGGCCTCTGTGGGGGGCAGCGGCTCAAGGTGGGGTTGGGCATGTCAGCCCAGGCGGGGCGCAGAGCTCCAAGGTGCGCAGGCGCTGGGGGCCTGTGGGCAGCGGTGGCTTTGGGCCTGGTGGGGTACCTCAGGAAGGGATGAAGCCTGCAACTCTGAGGGACGGGCACCACAGCCACCCTGGGCAACAGTGGCTTGAGATGGGGTTGGGCCTTTCAGCCAGAGTGGGGACCTGGAGCACCGAAGGGTGGGTGGCAGGAACGGCTTTGGGCCACACGCAGGGCACTTCAGCCAGGAATGGAGCTGGTGTCTCTGAGGGGCGGGCGCCTAGAGCCTCCCTGAGCGATGGTGGCTTGAGATGGGGCTGGGTGCCTCACCCAGGACGGGGATTCAGAACTTTGAGGGGTGAGCACCAGCCGTGGCTTTGGGCCGCATGGGGCGCTTCAGCCAGTGATGGAGCCTGTAGTTTCGAGGGGTGGGTGTGGAGCTGCCACAGCCAGAGACTGGATTGGGCACCCAGCCAGGGAGGGAGCTGGCAGTGGCTGGGTTCCGGGCAGATCAGTGTAGCCAGCAAGAGAACCCAGATCTCCACAAGACGGTGTCCAAGGGCCTCCACAGGCTGCGGCAGGTGGCTTGGGGCCGGATGGGACGGTGTACCCGCGGAGGGAGCTGGGAGCTCCATGCGCCTTGCGGGCGTCCGGGTCCGCCTGGGGCAGTGCTGCCGGGGCTGTGGGGCGGCGGTCGCCGGCATTGCATGGGACGTGGGTCTCCAGGCCTCGAACCTGTGCGCGGGGGGTGGGCTGGGGGTGGGGGGAGGAAAGCAAGGGTCTTTATGGGAACTCACTTTCGGAGAATCTCACAGTCCCACCTGTGCCATCACCATCTTACCCGAACTCCAAAGGGACTTTGGATGTGAAATATGAAATAAAATATACAGCATTAAAAAAAAAATACACCCAAGCATGAGCCTGGATCCTATCAGAAGCAACAGTTAAGGCATAAAAAAGCATTAGTATGAGCTGGACATGACGGTGTGTATCCTGTAGTCACACTTGTGAGGTTGAGTTAGGATCATTTGAGGCTGTGAATAGCCAGTAAACTCCTGCCTGGGCAACATTGGGACTGCAACAAAAGAGAAAGGAAGAGAGAGAGAAAGGAAAGAAGGAAGGAAGGAAAGAAGAGGAAAAGAAAGGAAGGGAGAAAGAAGAGAGAGAGAAAAGTAACAGTATGACTGATTTGCATCAACCTCCTAGTGAAATAATAATGTTGCCCTTCTGAGTAATCAAAGCTAAAGACTTTGCATTCATCAATCATGACATTTTTGCAATCAATAACCAGGTAGCCTTCTCTCCATCTATCATATTATTGAGCTTGACCAGAAGTGGTAAGAATCTAATTAGAGCTATGTCTCCCATTCTATAAATTTCTTAATCATTTTTGGAGGCACAAAAAACTATATTTTAGAAATGACTGAAGAAACTTAGAGTTTAAATGAATAAATTGGGTTTATTTCTAAAGTGCTATAGTCCTTAGATGACCATTATCTGTGACCAAAGACTTGTTCACTGATCCTTCAGACTGCTGGTATCCCTTACACTTTCAGACACTCCTATAAATCTCCAAATTCTCACCTCAAAAGTACAGAATTTCAACCTTCAATGGAAAAGTGATATCGTGGGGTAGCAATTTTCTACCTTCTGTGACTTTATCTCAAATTTCTTTAAATATACTAGTATAATTATAGTAAGGCAAGAGTTTAATTTTATTTGTGTTTCAAATTATATTTTAAAAGATCTAGTTATAATTTCGCAAAAGTATAATGAAAAAATATTCTACTTAATTTTTTTTTTTTAGGTTCTGAGAGACGTATGATGGGAAAAGAGCAATGACAACAAGCTGATTTTATTTGCAAATAATTTCTTTGGAGAGGTGCTATTTTCTTCAAGAAAACAGTTTATTAATTTCACCAGAAAGTACTGACTGCTCTCTTGAGAAACTGGCTTATTTTTATTTTATTGTTGCTGTAATCCATGTAACCAATGATCCATTTAATTGATTCACACTGATGTGATCATGTTTTTTCCTTTGATGAGTAGAAATCTAAGCTCTTAATTAATCATCTTTAGTCAGTGGAGAAGTCCCAAACTAAGTATTTTGTCCATTAACCTCAACCATGACTTTAACTTATTTTCCCTAAATTCATTTTCTCTTGCTTTGTATATTAAATGTTTATAATCTTATTGATTTGTGTCTATTTTTGTAAGCCAGCTTAAATACTTTCTGAAGCAAGCTGGTATATAAATAAATTAGACAGATGTAAAATAAATAGTTGAATAGAAATCAGAGATAATTTAGAATATAGTATAGTCTATGTTGAATAGCATAAGTATAAAGAACTGTAGTGTAGTGGAAAGGCTACTAACTTACATCACAGGAGAACTGATGCTTTGTTCCTGTTCCTCCCCAGACTGACCTTGAAATTTTGGAAAAGTCATTACATTTCTCTAAGCTTAAATATTCTCATTTGTCAGTAGAGATAGTGATTGAATGACATTTAAAATCCACTCCAAATTTACTAATAATATATGGGGATAAAAACATACTACCGAGACAGCCTGTAGAATGTTCCCATTAATAATTCTACTAAATAAAAATCACTGTTATTTTCTTATTGCAATGAAGAAGTTTTCTTGGTACAGGAAGAAGTTATCAGATGAGTGAAGAGAGTGTCTAGTTGTGGAACTCCAGAACAGTAGTCTGAAGAGTCTTGTTGAATCATGGCACTAAGGGTGAAGTTGAGTCTTATTTTAAGCCACCCCAGGTATAAGAAGGTTGGTAACAAATCAGGGATAAAATCCAACATAAATGATAGGAAAAAACCTTAATAGTAGCAAATTGTTCTCAAAGACTATTTTTGGGAATATTTTATTTGTTTTCTACACTATATCAATCAATTTTTAATATGCAAATGCATATTTTAATATAAATTTTGCTATTTAAACTTTTATTAATATTTGATAGTCTTCCCCTCTTTATGAAATTTGAAACTTCAAGACTAAGGGATTCATAGGTGTCAGCAGGTGGCATTATCTAATATATATCTAATATATCTATAAATTCTTAGGCCAAAGCTTTCTTTTTTTACTTTTTTCTTTTTTCTTTTTTTTAGTTGGAGTCTCATTCTGTCTCCCAGACTGGAGTGCAGTGGCACGCTCCCAGCCACTGCAGCCTTGACCTGCTGGGCTCTGGCGATCCTTCCGCCTCAGCCTTCCAAGTAGTTGGAACTACGGGTGCACACTACCACGCCTGGCTAATTTTTTGATTTATTGTAGAGATGAGGTCTTGCCAAGTTGCCCAGGTGGGTCTCAAACCCGCAGGTTCAGGCAATCCACTCACCTCATCCTCCCAAAGTGTGGGATTACAGGCTGAGCCACCTAGCCTGACTGGCCAAAGCTTTCAATGCCACTTTAGGACAGAAAGGTAATGGATAGGATTTGTTTTAAGGAGCCAGTACACTTATTTCAGTTGTGAGTGTTGACTACCAACAGCTCAGATTCACCCGTCTGATGATTGCTCTATGTTGTTAAGAACCATCTCACTTGTCTGGAGAACTTCTAAGATCTTAGGTCTCTCTCAGGGGGCAGCAACTGTCATAGATAAACAGATAACAAAGTCAAAAAAGCCAACCTCCTTGCATCAAAAGAGTTAAGTTTGTGGGGACTTTCATAGACTCAGGGTCAGGCTAGACTTCAACGGAACTGCCTTCTGCTGGCTGGGTCCCCGTTAAATTCAGCCAGTAGGAGGCAATGGGGACAAGTTAGAAGGCAAGGGGAAAGAACATTTAGCTGTTGTTTTCAACAGCTGCTATACTTTCTGGAAGAGTCAGGATGGCTGAAGACTTTAACAGCCCTAATAGTAGAAGAGCCACTGGCAGCAAATTTCTTGATTTTAGGTTATTTTTATCTTTTCTTGCTCTTCTAACAATTTCCATTATTTTTGCTCCTCTAGACTTTTAACACCATTGTAAACAAATTCTTATATTAAATTTCCATTATTTGAAATCCCTAGAGTGTTTTCTCTTGCTCAACTGCATTCTAACTATAAAGTAGCTAATACTTATACAGTACTTAATACAAACTAGGAACTTTACAAAAATTTACTCATTTAATCTTCAATTTGTGAGGCACTGTTATTTTACAGATGAGAAAACTGAGGCATAAAAAAGTTGTCATGTGCCTTAAATCACATGGTAAGTAAGTGGCAGAGTTGGACTCTGAACCTGGTCCTTGGATATCACTCTGTCTTAGAGCACAGTACATTCTTTTGGAGTTTCTGGTATTCATCTAACATTCCTTCAACTTTTATAATTATTCAAAAATCATAAGATACTTAAGTTTTTTGTACAGATTTATGGTGCTGGCTTCCATACATTCAGTCTTGTTTGAAATCCTGAAGAGCATAATACTGGTTTGACAATAAAGGAGTTATTCATTCTCAGAATTTTGTTGGCTGAAATATGTCTACTTTAATGCAGATGCAAGAAGTGAAATGGCATTGCAAATGTAAAAGGTCCTATCTAGAATTATTTCTCTTGGTGCTAAATTTTTCAGAGAATGATGCTCTAAATAAATGAAGAACAAATATTTAACTATAGCTATATTGGTAGTTTTCACAATTATTTGTTTATCAATTTATCAGTCGATATTTTTTATTCCTTTCCTCTTCGCTGATTTTTTCCCCCCTGAAATGCAATATATTCACCAAGGTTTTTTTTTCTTTAATGATGAAGAGAATTGGGTTAAGTTTATAGAGCTTCTAATATCCCATTTAGCAGAGACTAAACTATATTTTCCATGTGATAATTAGTGATGAACACAAAATTAGCATTACACTTGCTTTAACCAAATAAAATGGTTTTACTAACTCCATTTGGTGGCTGGAAAAGTTATTTAAACTTTTTGTTATTCAGTATTCCCATCTGAAAAACTGAGAAAAGTATAGAACCATATAATAGGGTTGCTGAAATGGTTAAGATATAACATATAAAGGACTTGCCTGTCCTTCTATCTCCCTTTCTCACTCACTCCCTCCCTCCCTCCACCCTCCCTCCCTCCCTCCTCCTTTCCTTCCTTCCTTTCTTCTCCTTTCCCTCCCCCTTCTTCTCTTTCTCTCTCCCCCCTTGCTCTTTTATTACATATTTTTCTCCTTTTTCCCTTTATTTCTTTTTTTCATTTTTAAAGATGTGGGGTACAATTCAGGGTTAGATATACAAATGCTCATTATGCAAGTACCCTTGTTGATGAGTGTGCTCCTCCCTCCCCTGGCAGTTTCCCTCAATTGCCAATCCCACCTCCCCTCCCCTGGCAGTTTCCCACTACTGCCAATCCCTTTCTTATAATATAGTAGTCTCCATAGGCAACTGGATGGTCTCATAAGTGAGAATTTATTTGAAACAACCTAGCTAAATCACAATATGCAAATTTTAATTTTCTTGAGTAGATAACTAAAAAACTATAGGCATCTTTCCTGACAAAGAAAAAAATACCTACACTATTTTACATAGGATTCCAGCATTACATTGAACTGAGCAATAGCATCTAATTGTAATAAACACTTAGCCTTCCAAATATCAACAGAGGTGATGGCCGGGAAGATCCTACTATTTCTTCCATTACAGAAGCTGAAAATGTGCCCTTTCTCCTCACCATCTAGTCCCTCCTAAAATTCCTATCAGTTTAGAACTTTAGATTTGATTTGATTTTTTAATTTTTATTTTAAAGATGAGTACAATTCAGGGTTAGGTATACAAATGGTCATTGTACAGGTAGAGTTTGAGCCTCACTTTGGTCTCCACTTCACCTGGTTTGAGATCAGGTACCCTTATTGATGAGGTGTGTTCCTCCCCTCCCTCCCCTGGAAGTTTTCCACTGCTGCCAATCCCTTTCTTATAGTATTAAAAACATTAGATTTGTTTAAGCACTTCATTTGTAAATGAAGTAAAAATAAAATGGAGATATTCTATAAGAAAATTAAGATTCTTAGGCATTCCCTGTTCTTAAGTGATGAAGCTCATGAGGACTAAGAATTCCAGGAAGTTAAAAAAGAATATTTAAAAACTGTTAGCTGTTAAGATCCATTACAACATGTTTAGATGTTTGCTTCATTGACATAAAAAAGAACATTTGGAAATCCCTTTACATATCAAGATGTTGCTTCTTTGATTTTCACTCTCATCTTTTTCTCTGCCATGCTATGTTTTACCCTTTTTGTTACATTTTTAATACATGCATATTTAGATATTGCTAAGAATGATTAGTATTTATATGTTCACTGGCAATAAACCAAGATTAAAAACATTAAAAATTAGTGTCAAGAAATTTTTCCTCTCTGTTTGCTTCTTCTTTTGAAGTAAGATTGTCAGTTACACAAAAATTATGATAATTAACCACATTTGTTTTGTTTAGGTAGATAGCCACAAAACTCCTAGCAGTCCCACTACCTTTAAATGAATGACCTCATTTCCAACATAAAGTGCCAGAAAACAATTCTCAGATTCCTAAAGGTTATGTGGTAAACTATTTAAAGAAATCTAGGAACTTCTAGGTGGGTGCCACTTCAAAATCTCATGTGGATTTTCTAATTTAGCAGGTATACCCTGCCAAAAATCTCACCTGCGGGAATTGTGGAGGCATCAGTGACTTTTGAAGTCAAGGCTGTTGGCCTAGCTTTGGTTGTGAGACTAGAAAAGTGCATGTTTTTGTGTGAGGTATATATAGGAACTAGACCAGAGAAGTCTATGAGTCCCCCAAACCAGAATTTATTTATAAAAAATTGTGTATTTATTCTTAGATGTTTAAACTTCAGTCACTTCCAAAGTACTCTGATGCAATACATCTATTGAGACACTTTTTCCACTACTCAAAAGTTTTTGAACTCATCAATTTTGAAGCCTTTAGTGCTTCTATCATTTTTTGTTTCATTTACAACTGTGACAGTCACACTATCACAGCTGGGCAATCTGAGGCTCATAGTATGTTATTCTCACAAGTCACAAGATGGCTTAAACTAAGAACTGTTCCAATGTGCCTCTTGCACTTTGGAAAATGTTTCCCTTTGAGGTTTTTTTTCACTGGGGAAATAAAAAAGAAGTCACTCGGGGCAAGATCAGGTGAATAGGGAGGGTGGGGTATGGAATTCATGCCATTTTTGGTAAAAACAAACAAACAAACAAACTGCTGAACACTTATTGAAGTATGGGCAGGTGTGCTTGTAAATCATCCATCATGAAATGGCCAAACACGTTGACAGAATCTCCAATAAAAAGTTTACTGAAGCTGAATGCCACTTCTCACCACAATGCTAACTGGTACACTGATACCATTTGGTTTCTAGAGCACTTACCTAGTGGAGGAAGCCTATACTACAAAGGCCCACCCTCCAAAAAATAATTACAGTTTTTTTCTGGTTCCCTCTCATACATGCCCTATTGTAGACATTAGCGTCCCTCGTCCTCACTAGGTGTCACAGATCTCCATTTTAGATCTAAACTAATGTACTCAAGGTAGCAGTGGTTAAATTTTCAGCAGATTTCATCTAGAAAACACCCTCAGTTACTTTTGCATGCCTTTGCTGACTCATGAACTTTGCATACCTCCTGATCTGGACTTCCGTTGTGAGACCTGAATGCCCTGCAAGCTTGCCTATCTCATACTGTTGTTAATTTCATTGTTTTGATGTTTTACTACTTTGGTTTGCCAACAAATGTCATAGGAATATTCACACTGTCACAGTTGGGCAATCTGAGGATCATGGGATGTTATTCTCCTAAGTCATAGTATAGCTTAAAGTAAGAACTGTTCTAATCAAGCAAGAACTGGACAGCATTTTGATAGAGGATCATCAGGTGTATGCACAACTATCCAGATACTCAAGCCTGTTTTTGCTTAAATCTGTAAGGAATATAGTTTTTCCTTCTCAGCCTATGAGAAGGCCCTGACAACTCTATTATTTCTACATATTAAGAGTGGCATAAATGAAAGCAGATTCAAACAGTTTTAAAAACCATCACAATGAGAGCATGAAAGTATAGAGGAATCATCCAACCTTAAATTGCAAAACCTTCACATTTTAAACCATTGATGACATAGCTCAACATATTCTCCCCTAGGGGAGAGAAAGTCAGTGAAGCTCATGTCAGAATGAAAATTGTATTTCTTTACTTAGTTCTCATAAGCATATTTGACTGATAATTTAAATTAATGAGGCAGTAGGAAAACTTCACTTTGCATTGCAAATGGAGCAGAGAAACACATGATTCAGTAGGAAAATAAATTTAATAGCTATGAACATAAACCGTATTGCTATAAAGGTCAAAACAGTGTTTTCTTCTTCCCACAGAAAATAAAATAGAACCATCAGTAAAGGCATCGTTTTGATATACCTAGATTATGCCACTAATAGGAGTAAACCTTCGCCATAAGTATTATTTTTTAAAGAGTCATTCTTTTTCTGACTTGGAAAGTAAAAAAAGGTTTAATGTTTCTTATACAAATGCTTGATTTGCACACAGGGAGAACTTTAGACCTATGAATGTTTTTCAAGTTGTCAGTATATATTATATTACAATAATATGGAACTTAAAAAGAAAACACATTCACCTTTGTTTTGGCTCATTTATTTCAGCCGTTTTGTTAAGCACTTCTAAATGTTCTCTGTTGAATGTGTTAAAGAGGAGTATTTGGAACCTAGAAGGTCGGTTTCTCCTCTCTCTCTCTCTCTCTCTCTCTCTCTCTCACACACACACACACACACACACACATACACACACACCTTACAATCGATATAACTGATAATTAGCATATTTTGTGCAGTGAAAGTTCTCTTCAATATTTCTTGGTTATGAAGAATCTGAATTAGAAACATCATTTAAAGATCACCTTAGTAACCTGAGATGTGAAACAGAAAGGTTTTCCCAAATTAAGAAAGGACAAAATTTAAGCTGTTTTAAAACTCTTTTTTATATATAATATATAATTACACATTCAGTTAAGTTTAATAAAAAGAAATAGAAATGAGCTTGAGTTCTGCTTCACTAATCTCAAAAATCAGCCAGTTTTGTATAATCTGACTTAGAAGTTCAATGAGCACATATTTGATTGTGTTCTCCAGATGAAGACCAACATAATTAAGACAGTAATTTCAATATTTCTTCCCCTATATTATGAGCGTAAGTGAAAGAGTGAAACCCAAGAAAAGGTGAAATATAAGCATCTTTTTTTGAAAAATTAGTTAATATTTCCATTAGAACTTAGACATTGTTTCTGTTGTAAACACCTGAAGACATTCTGTAAATTATTATCCAAACATCAGCTAAACAGAATGCATCCATTAATGTAACACAGTTTATAGCATCCCAGTTGATATTGATTAGTGATAAGAGGCAGAATTTCATCAACCATCCAAGGAAGAGACTACTCTTGATTATGCCTTACTTGTGGATCAACTACTTGTTACATGCCTTTATTTTCAGAGCTTTCAAACTTTAATCTTCTGATTCATGGGACTTCAGTAAAACACGAAATTGTTTGTTTTATTTCTACCATTTCTTAAGTTGGAGTAAAAATGGTGCTGCTTATCCTAGTGTTCATTCCTTGAAAAGTAAGACCTTTGATTCTTTCTTGAGTCTCGGGCTTCCTCCATAGTTTGCGTCTTTATTCTTTCACTTTAGTTCTAGTGTTTGCCATTTTTTTTTCCTTCTCAATAGCCAAGTTGTATTTCTCAATTTATGTCTCAAATCACTTTGATTTCAGTTCAGTTATCAAGAGGGTTTGGTAGATCTTTGAGGTATGGTTTTTCTTTTTGCTTTAACTCTCAGCCACATATACAAAGAGAACACTGTAGTTCCCTGCTTTATGATTTAGAAACGGCAAACATAATCCTCTTTAAATCATTTCAGGTGGCTTTATTCTATGCAGACCACCTCCAGATTTTTATCTTCCCTGCAGTCTTTTATTTATTTTTTTTTCTGAGTGAATCTAGTCTTTGCTTTCTTCTCCCTTCACTTCTGCTTTCCCTTAGATCATGTTCAAAATAGGTGTTTTTTTTTTTTTGCTATCTGTCTCTGTCCCCGTATAAGACTCAACTCAAATGCCATCAAATATCAGAAAACTATGCAAATAGATTATGAAAGACTTGTTATTCCCCTAAAAGGGATAGCAAACAAATCTTTCCAAATATGGGATAAGATATAAGCAACTATCAAAAAGTCATGGGAAAGAAAGAGACCCTTTTTATCTGAGGAGTGTAAGACTCCTCCTTTAAGTTATCAGGCTCAGAGAGACCCAGAGACCTCAGTTATGTCCAAAAGCTCCCCTCACCCTCCTGGAGCTAAGAAATCCTTCTGAAGACACCTGCTATAAGGATACTAGACTGAGTGTTGCCACCAATAGTCATAAATTAGCCGGGCTCGGTGGCTCAGCCTGTAATCCTGCGCTTTGGGAGGCTGAGGTGAGTGGATTGCCTGAGCCTGCAGGTTCGAGACCCGCCTGGGCAACTTGGTGAGACCTCATCTCTACAATAAATAAAAAACTAGCTGGGTGTGGTAGCGCACACCTGTAGTTCCAGCTACTTGGAAGGCTGAGGCAGAAGGATCGCTGGAGCCCAGCAGGTCGAGGCCGCGGTGGCCGGGAGTGACCACTGCACTCCAGTCTGGGCGACAGAGTGAGACTCCAACTAGAAAAGAAAAAAAAGTCATAAATTAACCTAAAAATGCCAGATGCCGGACACCATAACTCATAGTTCAACAATGCATAGCCAATCACTAATCAATGTTATTTTTGCAAACCAATGAGAATTCCTACAAAACAACTGTTGTAATAGCCCTTCTTTGGATTTGTTCTTTTTTCAAACAAACAAACAAAACTCAAGCCCTCTTTGATTCTTAGGAGCACTTCCCAGAATAACTTAGAAGTGTTTCCCAGGGTACAGTCCTCAACCTTGGTCCAAATAAACACTCTACCTCTACTATATTAATTTTGCCTCAGTTTCTTTCTTTAGGTCAACAGTCATATTAACTCTGCACGGCTGAGCATTAATGTAGAGGGGCAACACATGTAAACATAGCCTGAGATGTTACTCCTCCAACTCTGTGACCCTTAGTAACATAAAAACTTCCATAAATTTAAGCAAGTTCATACATAACATAAGTAGTTTTGACAGTGGACTGAAATAAGGCATGTGAAAGCAATTTGTAAACTATAAAAACTACACAAATGCTTATTTTATCATTTGCTTTGTTTCCTTAAACTGTATGCACAAACACAGCAGGGACATTCTTCTGTTAGCTCTTCAATAGCTCCTAGCAAATTCATAAGCAGAATTCGATAAATTTCCAGTCATGGAAGTTAGCAGATGTTAAAGAAAACCATTTGGATAGTTTCTCTCATTACAAAAATATGCATTTCAGTGTGTGTAGTTTTCTGTAAAATAATAGCAGCATTGGTTATGAAATGACAAAGAGAGACTTTATACATCTGTGTTTAGAAAATAAAGACTGAGAAGGTGTGTCCAGGGCTAGCAAAATGGTATTGAACTTAAGTGCAAAATGAGAAGGAGAAGTGATGAGGCTGTCATATGCTTCAGGTCTCATTAATCTGGGAGAACTTTCTTTTCCTTAATGCGTGTATGAAACTCTCTGAATGTTAATGAAAGTGGTGTGCCCAATGAGGAGAGAAGAGAGATAAGATTAAAAACCAACCCAAATGATGCACATTTAATGAACTGGACTTACAGCTTCATGCACTGCTTCTTTAAAATTCTGATTTTCTGAAAGAAGAAACATTAGCAGTGTCTATTTGAGGCCTAGAAGAAGTTCAAATAGAAGAAAACATTTGTTTCAAAATTAAGGAATGAATAATTTTCATTGCAATGCTTCTGGCTTTAGAACTCTATTTGGAAATTCATGATTTTGATTTTTTTTATAAAGATGGGAGTGTGACTAGCAATCATTTGATCAAGGCCTTGTTGTGTGCACCAAACATTTGCCCATCCATGTCTATTCTATATTGTTGTAATTTTTGTTGCACTCTTGTGTTTGGAGAGTGGACTGAGTATCCCATCTGACTACAGTTTTAGTTAATTTTGAGATTGTTTGTCCCTCCATTATCATTTTGAATTTTTGTTACCATTTGGAAAATTCTACTCAGTATGGCATCATCCAGCATTAGTATGATAAGGCCAAGATTCCTGCTTCTATATTTTACAACATTATAATGATCTACCACATTTTGAAAGCTTATAATGGAGACAATAATTTTTGAATTTTTCACTATTCAGCATATCATTGGGACATCTTTTCTCATATGCTACTCAGAATGTGGCTAGGAACATCACTTTAAAGTTATGTTAAATTAAACAAAATTAGGAAAGTGAATAATGTAATGGGGAATCAATGATCAAGCTTACATTTTCAACTCTATTGGAGAAGTTATATCCCTGTCCCTTACATTACAATAGATACTTGATAAGAGAATGTCACCATACTTAAACCAAAAAGTGAATTTTTAAAAAAAGATTAATACTAGCTTCCATGAGTTAATGATTATATAAAGCACTCTTTGTTGAAGTATGATCTATGTGTGTCAGAATTATCTGGGTACTTTCAAGTCCTGGTTACCAATTCTGGAATTCTATTAGGTCAGTAAGAGGGGTGTTTAAACATTTCTGCATTATTCTTGGTGAAGTGTAAAATTGTTAAGTAGCTATCAAAATAAATAAACATTCATGAAATACATAATCATCACTGAGTACCAAAACTTATTAATTTATTAAGATGTAATTTATATCTGTGTTAGAAAGGACATTGTGATGGAATATGAGCCTGGTTGTTTCCTTGTGGGCTGTGACATACATAGTACACATTAAATTATTAATAGTTACCTAAGTAAATTTTCCAATTGAAATGTTGTCAGGAAACAAATAGTTTAGTATCAAGTTCAAAATGATTAGTTATCCATGTAAGTTTCATAAATGATAGCTTACCATTGGCTCTTAATACATTTTATATATTAATTATGTTAAAATAAAATTGTTTTCTAGCAAAACATGTTCTTTCAAGTCTATGCTGTTTTTAAAACAAAAATCCAGAATCTTGATAAAAACCCTCGAATACCTAGGTATAAGGGAACAAGAGCCATCTACGATAAACCCACAGCCAACATATTACTAAATGGACAGAAATTGGAAGCATTTCTCCTGCAAACTGGAAAAAGACAAGGCTGCCCATTCCTACCCCTCCCGTTCAGCAGAGTGTTGGAAGTCCTAGCTAGAGCAATGAGACAAGAAAGAGAGGAAATCAGGGGTATCCAAATAGGAAAAGAAGAAATCAAGTTGTCCCTCTTTGTTAATGACATGATCTATACCTTGAAAATCCAAGATTCTGTCAAAAACCTCCTTGCAATAATAAAGGACTTTGGCAAAGTCTCAGGGTACAAAATAAACATGCAAAAGACAGTAACATTTAAAAAAAATTTTATTTTAAAGATGTGGGATACAGTTCAAGGTTAGATATACAGATGTTCATTATGCAGGTACCCTTGTTGATGAGGTGTGACCTCCCCCCTCCCCTAGCAGATTCCCACTACTGCCAATCCCTTTCTTATAGTAGTATGATAATTGTTTAAGGTTTGCTTATGAGTGAGAACATGTGGTACTCAGTTCTTTTTTTCTTTGATAGATAACTCAGTATTATAGTCCATCCAAGTTGCTGTGAAGTTCATAATTTTGTACTTCTTTTTAAAAATAATTTAAGACAGAATTTATTAGAAGGGAAGAAAAATGCTCAAGAGAGCATAGGTCCCTTAGGAGAGGGCACATGCTTGTCTTTGACAAAAAACTTTCACAACAAAGACGTTTTTTTTTTAAACATTTAAATTTTTTAAATTTAAAATTGTGGGGTACAATTTAGGGTTAGGTATAGAAATATTCATTGTGCAGGTACCCTTGTTGATGAGGTGTACCTCCCTTTCCCAGGCAGTTTTTCACTCCCGTCAAACCTACTTCCCTGCTCCCACTCCCTCAATTTCCCACTACGGTCAATCCTCTTCTTATAGTATTACAATAGTTGTTTGAGGTCCACTTATGAGTGAGAACATGTGATACTTAGTTCTTTGTTTCTGTGAAAGATCACTCAGTATTGTAGACTCTAATTCCATCCAGGTTGCTGTGAAGTTCATGATTTTGTTCTTTATGGCTGTGTAATATTCCATCGTGTATATGTACCACTTTTTTTTTTATACAGTCCTCTTTTGATGGGCAGCATGGTTGGTTCCATGTTCTTGCTATTGTGAACAATGCTACAATAAACATACATGTGCAGGTATCTTTTTCATAGGGTGATTTGAGGTCTTCCGGGTATATTCCCAGTAGGGGGATTGTGGAGTCATATGAAAGGTCGATTTTTAGAACTTTTAAGAATTGCCACACTGTTTTCCACAGAGGCTGTACCAGTTTACACTCCCAAGAGTGTAGAAGTGTTCCCTTTTCGCCACATCCTCTCCAGCATCTGTTATTTTTTGAGTTATTGATGATGGCATTCTGAATGGTGTTGGTAGTATCTCAGTGTAGTTTTAATTTGCATTTCCTTGATGAGTAGTGAGGCTGAACATTTTTCCATGTGTCTGTTGGCTGCTCGTATGTTTTCTTTTGAGAAGTGTCTATTTATAACTTTGGCCCACTTTGTAATGGGATTGTTTGTTTTTTTCTTTTTAGCACATTTGAGTTCCTTGTAGATCTTAGATGGTAGGCCTTTGTCAGACATGGAGTTGGCAAATATTTTTTCCCAGTCTGTGGACTGTCTCCCTGCTCTCTTGATGGTTTCTTTGGGTTTGCAGAAACTTGTCAGTTTGATGAGGTCCCACTTGTTGATCTTATCTCTTATGGCAAGGGCACCTTGGGTTTTGATCAAGAATTGGTTGCCAGTTTCAATTTTCATAAGAATGTCTCCTGCATTTTCTAAGGTTCTTATAGTTTGAAGTTTTACGTTTAGGTCTCTGATCCATTTAGAGTTAATTTTTGTGTGTGGAGATAGGTAGGGGTCCTGTTTCAATCTTCTGTGCATGGTCAGCCAGTTTTACCAGCACCATTTACTGAATAGGTTCTCCTCTCTCCAGTGGTTGTTGTTGGAGACTTTGTCAAAGATGAGTTGGTTGAGAAGTTGAGGTTTTGCTTTGGGAATCTCAATTCTATTCCATTGGTCTATATGCCTGTTCTTGTACCAATACCAGGTTGTTTTGATTATTGTAGCTTTATAATAAAGTTTAAAGTCTGGGAGTGTGATACCTCCTGCTTATTTATTTATTT
>CAUYQG010047235.1:0-23464 GCA_963574415.1 Tarsius wallacei | reverse complement strand
TTGTAGCCGGCCTTCCATAGCAGGGTAAGGAGCTGCTGTGTTCCTTTCATGCAGTCCTTCCATGTTCGCCCAGCCAGCAGCAGATCATCCACTTGTTGGAGCAGCGTACAGCCATACTGATTGCTGGGAAGACCTTTAAGTCAGAGGCTAGCACTGTACCAAAAATGGCTGGGGAATTTTTGAAACACTGTGGCAGTCTAGTCCAAGTCAATTGACTTTTGTTGTGGTTATCAGAATTTTCCCTTTGAAAAGCAAAAATCTGTTGTGGTTCCCTCCCAACTGACTCTGGGCTTGGCCATGGGATATACTTTGTCTAGTAGGACATTGACAAGAACAACACAAGCATCTGGGGCTTGATTGCTCAGAAGCAAGAGAGTACACATTCCTGTTGATGTGGGACGAGGTTCACACAAGAAGGTGGATCTGAGTGAAGGGATAGTTAGTATGAATTTCATTTGCCTACTACAAAGGTACAAGTGAGAAAGAATGAGAAGAAAAACTAAGGCAATGTCAATGGAAAACAAAAACAAATAAAAAGAAACAGATAATCATATAACCAAAATACAATTAAAAGAGAGACATCTTATAGTTAAAAAAAAGAAAAACAAAAATCAGCTGACTTTGAGAAGCCAAGTGGATACAAAAGAAAGCATCTCTGAGGTCTAAACAGGTAAAGTAGGCGGCTTCAGTGGGGATAAGACTTCGGAGAGTGTAGAGGTTGGGGACAACCAGGTGTAAAGTAACAGTGGCTTGATTTACGACCCGTAAGTCTTGAACCAGACTGTAATCATCTGTCCCCTGTTTTTGAACTGGCAGTAGTGGCATATTCCAGGACAACTGACAAGGCCGGAGGATTCCATATTTTAAGTCTCTCCAGGTGTTTTTGGATCCCAACTTGTGCCTTGTGAAGGATGAAATACTGTTTCTGATGGATGGGCACAGCCCCCGGCTTTAGTTCTATCACTACTGGGGGTATGTTCCAGCTGGACCAGGGGAATTATCCTCAGCCCATACCCTGGGCACCTTGAAGGGAAGTTCAGGTTTTTGCCGTGGCTCCTCTATGAGGCTATAGAGGCACCACTCTTCCCCTTGGGGAACTGTGAGTCATGATTTTTGCTTCAGAACTCTCCAGGGATAAAGCTGCCTGGCCATTGGAGTAGAAGGTTATTTGGGCTTGTAGCTTTCTCAAGAGGTCTCGGCCCATTAAAGCCACTGGACAATCTGGGAGGTACAGGAATTCATGGACAACCTCGTGGCCCCCTAGATTGAATCGCCGGGGTTGTAAAAAGGGGTGATGGGCTTGACCACCTGTGGCTCCCGCAATGGTAGCTTGTTTTGGTGAAAGAGGGCCCACAGGCTGGGTTACTACTGAATGTTCTGCCCCTGTGTCTACCATGAAGTCAAGGGGCTGGCCCCCCACAGTCATTTGGACCATAAGCTCCCGGGGGCCTAGTAAAACGGAGCCTGGTCTGTCCTAGTCTTCTCCATAGTTTTCCATGGCAATTAAGCCAACAAAATGATTCTCAGGGGTCATATATGGTTCTATCTGGCCTCTCCCTCTCCCTAGATGGGCCGGACAGAAATCCTCCGGCTCCGGGTATTCATTTTTCCAGTACCCCTCTCAGAAGCACATTGGTTCCTCCCTCATCTTATCACCAGGTGAGGTAGCCCTTCTTGCTGGCCTGTTTGCCTTAGCCTCAGCCTCGGCCTGGCGGAGCAGCTCCCCAGATGCGTTGCTCTGCCAAAACAGCGGCAAACAGGTCTACTTTCTTTTTTATTTTCCAGTCTGCCTCTCTCCAGGCCTCTTGGTCCTGATTAACAAATATCTTTGTTGCAACCTCAATTAGCTGACTGGCATTCATCCCAATAAAGTCTTCTAACTTCTGTAACTTGCATCGGATACCTTCCTGAGATTGGTGAACAACGGCTGTATTAATCATTTGCTGATTTTCAGATGCCTCTGGGTTGAAGGGAGTGTAAAGATGGAATGCCTCTCATAACCTCTCATAAAATTGACTGGGGATCTCTTTGGGGCTTTGGAGCATCTCTAAGGTTTTATTCATATTTATGACCTTTTCCCCTCCTTTCTTCATACCACCGAAAAGGGCCTTTTGATAACGTTCAGCATTTGAAATTTATGGCAATCATTGGGGTCCCTTTGGGGGTTTTCCTTGGAGAAATGTCTTTGGCATATATTTGTGAGTTCAGTGTTCCCTCAGGCACATGCTCCTCTAGCCATTTTAAAGCAGACTGAGTAATGCAACCATGTTCTTCAGTGTTAAACCAAGTTAAGAGGAGCTTCAGTCCAAGTGGGCTTGTGAGGCTGAATGATGAACTGCATTAGGTCAATTATGGCCTGAGGCTTCTCAGTGTATGAGGGGGCATTATGTTTCCAGTTCAGACTAAGTGGTGCTAAAAGGCTGTTGCCCCCCTTGAATTTGGCCATCTGGATTGTAGTATAGGGGCCCCCCAGTTTCCCTTAAGGGCAGTTGTAAAGCTTCTTGACATTCATGGGGAGGGGGACTATCAGCAAAGTTTCCCTGGCGTCTTCTTGCTGGGTGTAAGGAGTTAACATTGGCAGCTCTGGAGTAGCTGCTGCCTGGGGTGTTTTGAGTGACCTTGGGGAAAGGGCAGATTCTGGGCTAAGGCCAACCTCTGATGCGGCTTCAGCTGCAGCAATTGCAGGGGGTGCAGGTGGCAAGGAGGGGTGCAGTGGTGCATAAGGCGGGAGGGGGGGTCTCCTCAGTTTCCTCAGACAGAACGGTTTTTTTTTTTTTTTTTACTCTGGTTAGCACCTTGAGGGAGCTGTTGCTTGGGCCAGCATTATTTTATAGCTGTTTTTTAGGCTTTTATCCATGGTGGGTGAGAGAGGACTACATCTTGCCAACAGTCAATGTAGAGAAATTGATTTGGGTGGCCTGGATCCCCCACAATGTCGTCAAACACCTTACTAACTAGTCTCTTGTCTAGCAGCCCCTCAGAGAGCTACCCCACCCCTAACGAAGGCCAATCTACTTCACAGAGGATCCGGAGTTTTCTGGGAGTTAATACCGTAATTCCCTGAATATCCCCTTTTGAAATTCTTCACCATGCATTTTAAGGGGGTCAGCTTACTCTGATTGCCACCCATTTCCTCTCACTAAGAGACGACAATCACACACAAGATGGAAAGGAATGTTGGGGGTAAGAGGATCGGACAGCCGCTTCGCCCTTCTCTGGCCGTACCCCTCGCGGGGATATATCAGGTGAGTCGGTATAACCCCCCAGCCAGCTTTCAGTCCCACTACAGGACTTATTCCTGCGGTTTAGCCATGTGAAGGTCACCACCGGAACCAAATCAGGGCTAAAGCACTCGCTTCGCCACTAGGTGACGCCTCGTTCACTCACATTCACACAACGTCTCCAAGCCGCCACCCAGTGCCTTAGAGTTATGGTTTCATCCGCCTATGGGACTACTTCGGCAACTCTGGGAGGTGATCAGGCTCCCCTTCTGCCTCTTAGGGGCAGGTCTACCAAAGTGAACCCGGGTTCTTACCAATCTGATGGGCGTGGCTCCCTTGACTTGTTCCCGTGCCTCACTGGGTTCCGTTGTGCTTCCAAGGTCCTCATCTCAGCACACAAGGAGGGCGAGTCCCCTACGGATCCAGCGGTCCACTGGCGCTAGGCAAGTTCACTTCTCCTGGAGTCCTGGGGGTTGTACCCCGGCAGCAAGGGAGGTGAAAACACCGTCTCCGCCTTTTGTTTCTCAGACAACACACCAGAAATGTAGCGGGAATCTCCAGGGAGAAATGGACGCGGAGGCTACTTTGCCAGGAAACAGCGTTTATTCGTGCCGGCACCGGCTCAGTGGATTCGCGTCCAAAGGCTGAGCCCCCAGCATAGGGGGGCATTGCCTTTTATACATTTTTAGCTTCCTTGTCCCCCGATAGGTCTTGCTTATTAGTAACATACTGGTTAATTGGGTATTTCATAGTTCAAGATTATAGCAGTTACACTTGTGCATTACAGATTGGGGCCACATTTCTTTCTAATATGTATCATCTATGAAAGTTCTTATCTTACGGTGCTAGAAGAATTCTTTCGTTTTTTCTTGGAAGGCTTTTCTTATAAGACTTGGGGGAAGGGCTCCCTGCCTCAGTATTGTGGGTTCTAGTCACCTCACCTACTGTCCCTAATGGGTAAGTTCTTCCTGTATCTCATGTTCCTAGATAGTGGGCTAAAAAAGTTTGACCAATTCACTTTCTTTTTTAAAAAATTCAATAGATTTAGGGGTATAAGTGATTTTTGGTTATATGAATGGATTGTTTAGTGGTGAAATTTGGGCTTTAGTGTATCCATCACCCTAATAGTGTACATTGTACCCAAGAGATAATTTTTCATTCTATATCCTCCAGCAGTGCATAAGTGTTCCCTTTTCACCACATTCACACCAACATCTATAACTTTTTGTCTTTGTAAAAAGGGTCATTTTAATTGGGGTAAGGTGGTGTCTCATTGTTGCTTTAATTTGCATTGCCCTGTTGATTAGCAATTCACTTTCAAAAAGATGAGATGGGATGGCAATCTGATCACTTTTATTTGACTTTAACCAAGATGTCTCCTCCTCAGGCTGGCTCCTTATGGAGCTAAACTGCTGTAATCTAAAACTTGCTTTGCTCACCTCTTGCTAGCTGACTAACCTAACTTGCTTATTCTCCATTTGCCTTAGTTTTCTCATCTGTAGAATGGAAATTGCAATATTGACTATCTCATCGAGTTGTGGAGTGGATTAATTGAGAAAATAGAAACAAAGCTTTACAAATGGCCATGCCATACTGCCTTACGTTTCATGCTTCAATCAATTTGTATGTATTTATTAATAAGGACCCATGAGAGAAGAGAGATGTTCATTATGTTCTAGTGGTTGACAGCAAGGACAGGACGTTTTGTTGTAAAAATAATGACTCTATATGTCTTTTTGTACCTATATGTGCTCCACTCAAATAAACCTTTGTTGGCTGCTGTGTTTACAGGGCCCTATGTCAGGCAGTGCAGGTAATGTCACAATGCCTGACCATCGCATGTAGGATCTCATAGGAAGGAGATTGTCCCACATTTTAAAAAAAGCTGCAAATTTTGGAGTACGACTGACTAGCCCTAACACATACTTCCTCTGTGACCCAGGGGTAAGTTAGCTGACCTCTCTGTGCCTCTGTTGCCACATCTTTAAACTGGGATCATGATGGTGCCTGTACTACCATGTTGTCATGAAGTTTAAATGAAGTAATACAGGCAAGGTTCATGGTGAGGGTTCAGTTCACTTAAGCTGATGCTGGAGTTAAGGAATCAAGATTGAGTGGGGAGAGTATATGCCAGGCCCTGTGCCTGAATGAATGTGTTATCCACTGAGGGGCACAGGACTGGGCTGGCTCATGCTGGTGATACCATGTGGGTGTCTGTTGTGTACCAGGGCCTGGCTAATCAATATTCACAACCATCCTCTAAGGAAGGTGCCTTAACTCTCTTTGGAAACTGAATAAATGGAGGCTCTGAGAGGTTTTGTGACTTTTCTAACATCATGCAACCAGATGGGAGTGGGCCACAATTCAACTATTTGAAGATACTTTATTGTTAGCATCCTGTAATAGAAACAAGTTTGCTTTTTTGTGGGAAATGTTGTCCTTTGCATCTCACAGGACATGTCACACTTTGACAGATGCTAAGCAGGCTGTGCAGCAAATTACAGTTAAAGGAGGTATCATGAACTACTCCAGGAGAAACTCAGTGTAAAATTTAGTATAGGAAACCCCAACACAGCCAGCATGGCAAAGAGAGTGAATGCATGTGAAGTGTGATCTTAAGAGAGAGAGAGAGAGAGAGAGAGAGAGAGAGAGAGAGAGAGAGAGAGAGAGAGAGAGAGAGAGATAGAGAGAGAAACCAGATGCATGTGCTCCAACTCCAAAGCCTGACATATTTACTCAAATCCCTGGTCTTGAGCACTTGAGGGAAAGCCTGCAAGAACTCTGCAGTGGGTGAGAAATAGTTAGGTGAAGTGGAATTCATGGAAGAAGTTAGAATGTTAGCATTTGAGATCATGAAAAACTGTAAGGGTTTTGGACAGGGGGTGATTTAATGAAAGCAGTGCCTTGGGATGTGGAATAGAGGGAGAGAGTCTCTAGGTCACTATTGGTTCGGCTCATTGCAGTTACTGGGGGTAGGATATATCTCCAGATTTGGGGTTCCTTATTTGGGGGCCATGGGATGTGAGGCCCCTTGAACTTGAATATAAGTTCTGAATACTATCATTTTAACAGTGTGTGCACTTTTCATCAGATAATCAAAAGGGTACATGATGACCTTAACTATAACCCCTCCTAAAAGAGAAGACCAGAGATTTGAGTAAATATGTCAGGCTTTGGAGTTGGAGCACATGCATCTGGTTCAGGGTATAGCTTTCTTCTGCTTTCCTGCTCATATCAAGAACTTAGGCCCCACATTCTTGCCACGTGACACTAAGCAAGCCTCATCATCTGTCTGAGTCTTAGTTTCCCACACTGTAAAATAGCATGACTATTACTATTACTACTACTATTTGCTAAAATAAAGATAATCATCTCACAGAATTTTTATGAAGCCAGAATAAAGTATGGAAAGATACTTTATTAATGTTGTGCACAAATATAAGGCATGATTTTTACTATTGTTATTTGCATTAAGGGATTTCACTTCTTTTTTTTTTTCTTTTAAGTTGGAGTCTCACTTTGTTGCCTAGGCTGGAGGGCAGTGGCATGTTCACGGCCACCACAGCCTCAACCTGCTGGGCTGAGGTGATCCTTCCACCTCAGTCCTCCAAGTAGCTGGAACTACAGGCACATGCTACCAAACCCGGCTAATTTTTTGATTTGTTGCAGACATGAAGTCTCACCAAGTTTCCCAGGCTGGTCTAGAACCCATGGGCTCAGGCAGTCCTCTCACCTCGGCCTCCCAAAGTGCTGGGATTATAGGTGCGAGCCACCGTACCCAGCTGGGATTTCACTTTTTAAAGTAGAAAGAATACTGTAATGAACCCTCTTAAAAAGCATTATCTAGATTCAATATTTATCAGGATTTTGCCAAAGTTGCTCAATTTAACCTTTCCTTCCTTCTTTCCTCCCGCTTTTCTTCCCTTGTTTCTTTCATTTTACTCTCCTCTCCTTCCCATTCATTCTTCTCTTGCTATGACAATTAAAAAAACTCAAGACAACATGGTTTTTCAGCCCTGCATTTGTATGTGTATGCACTTTCTTTAAAAATGTAGACGTTTTGCCTACATAACCACAGTGCAGTCCAGTCACCTGAGTGGTAACAATAATCCCTTGATAGTATCACCTACTGGCCTACATGCAGACTTCCCCCAGTGCCTCAAAAATGGCTTTTCACAGTTTGTCTTTTTAGAACTTAAGTTTTGCTATGTGTACACTGACATAATGGAAGCAAACTCATGGTGGCTATTTACATATGTAATCCTAATCTTAGAAAAGGAAGGAGGAAATGAAAGATAACTCCTAGCTATCTATTAACTGCTGGTGGTTTGATGTGCTGATAAAAGTGAATTTTTTTCCCCCACATTCACTGCCCTGTCTTAGGACACCATAGATCCTTCAGGTTTCTTCCAGGAAACCGAATCGTTTGCACACTAAGTCCCAGTCCAGAGCCTGGAACAATGGGTCTTTTTGCTATAACCAGGTGTCAAGGGTAAAATTCCACGAGTTTCTTTAAGTTTTGCCCAATATATTTAGCCATTATGGCCAAAAAACCTGTAGAATCAGCGCTGTTCATGCCTCCATGTGGTAAGCCACAAATGACACACCATCCTAAATTGATAATGATTTCTTTAGTCTACATAAGACAGCCTGGGCTCAAACTTTAAAGGCCTGTTTCTTACTGTTGCATTTTGTGTAAACATCCTTCAGAGAGGAACTTAACATGACCTTCTTTATCCTTGTTATGTTCAGAAAAAGTTTATTTGCTTTCGGTCCACCTGATGGTCAAAGAAAAATATGATGTGCTAATTTTCATTGCTCTTCAGATGTTTCAAGTTCTAGTTTGATCCCCACCTCTTATAAGAAGTCTTCTCAGTTTACTCAGCCAGATCCCAGGACTCTCCTCCTCTGAGCTATTACTGCACTTAAAATGGGACCAAGTCATTGGATTCCAATCACACATTGCCTTGGTTGTGAGTCACCTTGAAATGTATGGAAGCACAAATACGTAGGTATATGTATGTACATGAGGGAATGGAGTTTGTATGTGTACGTATGTGTATTTTTGTGATTTCTCAGACTGTAAACTTGCACTTTATACACTACTTGATATTCTCCATAGCGGTGTTATGTACATACTAGGCACTCAGTAAGAACTTAATTGGTTGGTGAATAGGAATGAAGAGTGGATGGCTTTGACCAAGACCAATGAGCTTGGAGACTTTTACTAGCTGAGGTTTTCCAGTGTTGGTTCCATCCTCTCACTTTCCTCCCAGTCCATCTGGCAGTCCTAAGTGACAAACTCAGAGGAAACAAGATCTTCCCAGAAAGGGATGGTCATTTGCTTGGTGGTTGTATTGGTCAGAATTCTCCAGAGAAACAGAACCAATAGGTTGTGTGTGTGTGTGTGTGTGTGTGTGTGTGTGTGTGTGTGTGTGTGTAGAGAGAGAGAAAGGAATTGGCTCACACAATTATGGAGGCTGGCAAGTCCAAAATATTCAGGGTAAGTGGGTGGTCTGGAGACCCAGGGAAGAGCCAATGTTACAGTTTAAATTTGAAAGCCGTCAGGAGACAAGGAAAAGAGCTGATCACCATCATTTCAAGTCCATAGGCTATCACTGGAGGAATTTTTTCTTGCTTGGGGGAGGTAAACCTCTGTTCTATTAAGGCTTTCAACTGATTAGATGAGGCCCATACATGGAGAGTAATTCGCTTTCTCATAGTCCACTCATTTAAATGTTAATCTCATTCAAAAAACACCCTCACAGAAACATCCAAAATAATGTTTCACTAAGTATCTGGGCACCATGGACTAGCAAATTGATGCAAAAAATTAAAAATTAAACATTTCAGTGGTCTTTGATGTGGATTGAGAAGCTGGTGAGCATCACGCTCTCTTTTCTGTCTGAAGCACTGTCTGCGGAGTCCCCCTTGAAGTTCTCTCTACATTTGTAAAGTCTTCTCTCACCTGTTCCTTTCTCCTTCGTTATCACCCTTTTCCGAATGTGTGTGTGTGTGTGTGTGTGTGTGTGTGTGTGTGTTCTAATTCAATGTCCATATACTGTGAACAAGGACAAAAGAGAAAAGCAAATCATGGAGAGAAGAAAATTCACAAGTGATTTTAGTATCTATCCTGTAACAAGGCAAATGCCACTAATGACTAAGAAGCTATGTTCAAAGAAGGTAGAAATTACATTCAGTACAAATCTAGAAACATACATAGAAGAGATGGAATTTAAGATGAATCTGTGGATGTACTATGATTTGTATGTGTCCCTTAAAATTCACATGTTGGAAACTTAATTCCCAATGCTACAGTGTTGGGAGGTGGGACCTAATATTAGATAATAATGTAGTTATTGTGGAAGTGGGCCAGTTGCCATGAGAGTGGGTTGTTATAAAAGGGAGGCTGGCCCCTCATGATTTTCTCTTGTACACACTCTCTTTTGTTATGGGGTAATGTAGCATGAAGACTTTCACCTGATGTGGTGACATGTTCTTAGACTCCCCGGCCTCCAAAACTATGTGTGAAATAAATTTCCACTCATTTTAAATTTTTCAGTTTCAGTATTCTGTTAAAGCAACAGAAAACAGACTTCTCCTAAGGAGAAGCCCCAGTGAGCCAACATATATAGATTGTTTGTCACAGACAACATGAAATATAGACTTGGGGATTGAAAAATATGTTCTCTGGTACGTTTTAAATTCACAGTTGTTTAGCGGCAAGCATTTTAGAATGTTCCCAACCCGGTGTGGGGTGTGCTTCCCTAGTTTGGGAGGGGACCTGCCCTAGGCTGAGGCATATTAGGGTTGGTTGGAAGCTTTTTGAGTCGTGGGGAGTGTGGCAGCAGTGTTCCCTAGAACAGGCTCGTCAGACCTGTCAGACCTAATAGTAAAGGGGGACCGATCTGGATACATGACGATGGATTCTTTACTTTTATTTGGAGTAATTTCAGACTTACAGAAAACTTGCAAAGATAGCGCAAGGAATTTTGATTTACTCCCCACTCAGATTCCCCAAATGCTAACATTCTACCCCATTTGCTTTATCATTCTGTCTCTAAACAGGAATAAAACATTCTTTCTTAGTGGACCCTGGGGTGGCAAGTATCCTTAAAGCCCAGACTTCTTCACCACTATATAATTAATCCATATAGCCCAAACCGCTTACATCCCTACGGCTGTGGAAATTTTTAAAAAACCATAAAAAAAAAGCACATTTTTTTCTGACCTGTTTGAGAATAAGTTGCAGGTATAGTGCCTCTTCATCTTTAAATAGTTCAGTGTATAATTTCTAAGAACAGTCATTTACATATCCATAATACAAAGGGGTACCTCCCAAAACCCGGTATTATCTTTTGGAGGGTAGGCCCCTTGTGGTACACCCCCAAAATTTGTTCCTCTGGATCAAACGGACAACCAAAGTTTTTATCTGGAAGGGTTTTTTTTTCTTTCTCTCTTTTTTTTTTCTGAGTTGGAGTTTTACTCTTTTGCCCAGGCTGGAGTGCAGTGGCATGCTCACGGTCAGTGCAGCCTTGACCTGCTGGCCTCAGGCTATCCTTCCGCTTCTTTTATTGTGGAGACAAGGTCTCACCATGATGCCCAGGCTGATCTTGAACCCGTGGGCTCAGGAATCCTCTCGCCTCCGTCTACCAAAGTGCTGGGATTACAGGCATGAGCCACAGCACCCAGATATCTGGAAGTTTTGAGAGGGTTGCATCACAATTTGGGGAAGAAATGGGCTCTTCCACCATGACAATGCACCTGCCACACTGCACTGAGCGTTCAGTAGTTTTTGACCAAAAATGATATGATCCCAGTGCCCCACACTTCCTACTCACCGGATCTTACCCAGGGCGACTTTTTTTGTTGTTGTTTCCCTGGATGAAAAAGTCCTCAAAGGGAAGTGGTTTGCCGATACGGTAGAGGTGAAACAAAAGAGCAGAAGCACTAAAAGCATCAAAATTGACAAGTTCAAAAACTGTTTTGAGCTGTGGAAAAAGCACCTCGATAGGTGTATTGCATCAAATGGAGAGAACTTTGAAGGTGACTGAAGTTTAAACATGTAAGAATAAGTACACAATTTTTTGTAAATAAAGTCCAGATTTTTGGGGGGAGGCCTTCTCATACAATGATAAAAATTAGGACATAAATTGATTCTGTTGGAGAATGACTTTAACGTTTTTATGCTACTCAATGCACTTTTTCAGATCAATTGTTTAATACAATTGCAGTCTTTGTAGAGTTGGAATGGTCCCTAGAGATGATTTAATGAAGCCCTTTAAATGAATGGCTAAATATAAAATAGCTTTTACACCAAATTCTGGTGAAGATGTGAAAAACCTGGGTCACTTGTAACTTGCTGGTGGGAACATAAAATGGTATAGCCACTCTGTAAAACTGTTTGGCATTTAGTCTTGCAACAGTCATATGACCCAGAAAGGCACATGTGGATAATGGGCACTAGAAATGGGTAGGGACAGTAGTCTAACACAATACTCAGGACTGGTACCCAGGGTTCCTGAGCAGCCAGCTCACTGCTCTCTTCACCCTAGCAGATGCCTCAGTTCTAAGGTTTTCTTCCTCTCAGATTTTCTGTTTGTTTGTTTGTTTGTCTACAGGCAGGCAATGCAAGCTCAGGGGAAAAGATAAGCTTAAGTTTTGGTGAGATGCTTTTCCCATCTCTGGGTTTATCTAGTGTTCTTTCAATGGAATTCTGAAGGGAAAATGTTTCACATGAAAAAAACAAGGAAAAAGGAAACAGGCAACCCACAGAATGGGAGAAGATATTTTCAAACTATAAATCTGACAAAAGACTAATATCTAGAATCTACAAAGAATTCAAATCAGCAAGAGAAAGCAAATGACCCCATTGAAAAGTGAGCAAACGACGTGAACAAACATCTCTCAAAAGATATACAAATGGCCAACAAGCATGAAAAAAATGCTCAACATCGCTTGTCATCAGGGAATTGCAAATTAAAACCACAATGAGATACCACCTTACACCAGTCAGAATGGCCATTGTTAAAAAATCGAAAAACAACACATACTGTCGTGGATGCAGTGAAAAGGAAACATTTATATACTGTTGGTGAGACTGTTAGTGCAATCTACATGGAAATTTTTTTAGAGAACTAAAAGTAGACCTACCATTTGATCCAGCAATCCCACTACTGTGTAACTACCCAAAGGAGCAGAGGTATAAAAAAGACACCTACACTTGCATGTTCATCACAGCACAATTCACAATTCACAACTGCAAAGATGTGAAGTCAACTTAAATGCCATAAACTGATCAGTAGATAATAAAAATATGGTATATATACACTATGAAGTGCTATCAGCTGTCAAAAAGAATGAATTAATGTTTATTGTAGCAACTTGGAAGGAATTGGAGAACATCTTCCTAAGGGAAATAGCACAGGAACAAAAAACCAAACATTTAATGTTCTCCTAATTGGGAGCTAAACTAAGGATCTGCAAACACAGAATGGTATAATGGACATTAGAGACTCATAAGGGTTGGGGGAGGGAGAAGGGATGAAAAATCACCTATCAGGTACAATGAGCACAGGTGGGGGTGGAGAGTACACTTAAAGCCCAGACTTTTTTGCCACTATACAATGCAACCATGTAATCAAAAGCTATTTATACCTCCTAAAACTATGGAAATAAAAAAAAAGACATAATGTTCTTACCTAATCTCACTGTACTCACAAAACTCTTCAGCGTGAATTTCTTCTAGAAACTTTTTAATATTTTACATTTTTAAATTTTAAAGATGTGGAGTACAATTCAGAGTTAGGTATACAAATGTTCATTCTGTAGGTACCCTTGTTGATGAGGTGTGCCCCTCGACAGTCTCCCACTACTGCCAATCCCAGCCCCCCTTCCCCTGGCAGTTTCCCATAATTTTTTTTTAAGAGACAAGGGTCTCTCTCTGTTACCCAGGCTACATGCAATGGTGTGATCATAGTTTATTTCAGCCTCAAACTCCTAGGCTCCAACGATCCTCCTGCCACAGTCTCCTGAGTAGCTAGGACTACAAGTATTTATCACTATGCCTGGTTAAATTTTTTATTTTTAATTTTTTTTTGTAGAGAAAGGATCTAGCTATGTTGCCCAGGCTGGTATCAAACTCTTAATTACAAGTGATCCTCCTGCCTCCACCTCTGGAGTAGCTAAAACTACAGGCTCACACCACCAAGTCTGGCTATTTTTAAATTTGTTTGTTTTTTGAGTTGACGTCTCACTCTGTTGCCCAGGCTGGAGTGCAGTGGCATAATCATGGTTTACCATAGCGATCCTCCCACCATGCCCATCAAATTTTTAAATTTTGTTGTGGAGACAGAGGTCTTGCTATGTTCCCTAGGCTGGTCTCAAACTTCTGGCCCCAAGTGATCCTCCTGCCTTAGCCTTCCAAAGTTCTGGGATTACAGGCATGAGCCACCACATCTGGCCTAGAAACTTTTAATATATACACTTTTGCAAATATAATATAACTGTTTTTATGAAACCAGTAATAGGAATAAAAAACTAATATGAGTCTATACTTCAGCTTGATTTGGGTTTTAGTTATGCTTAGGAAAACTTGACCACTGGTACATTTGAAACTCCTCCAAATGTGCTCTATTTTGATTCAGTTGAAGAACCCCAAATCCCAAGATGGAAAAGTGAAAAAGGGCATTAGGTAGAAAGAAGAGGCCATTTGTGTCACAATTTGCAGTTTTGGAACTTCCAAAAGGATTAAACACAATGCCATCTCCATTAACTTAGATGCTGAGGGGAAAGTGAGGTCTAACTGACTGGTTTTTATTTAAGGAGAAAACTTTTTGCAGCCTGTTATCCACATTGTTGTTGACTATGCTTTTATTTTTTATTTATTTTTTTAACATATTTTTTATTTTAAAATTGTGGGGTACAGTTAAGGGTTAGATATACAAATATGCATTGTGCAGGTACCCTTGTTGATGAGGTGTGCCCCCCGACTATGTTTTTAAAAGGCCTACCTCCACTTTCGTGCCTTAGAAATTTTTAGGGGACTGGGATTTCATGGTTGAGGAGTGAGGTTGGCAGGACCTAGTAAGCCCCGCCATGCTGGGCAATAGTGACTTCTTTGCAGGATTCTATAACCATAGCTAGAGTTAAACGGGCAGACAATGTCCTGAGTCTGGGGAGGTTTGGAAGGTAGAGATAGGTTGAAACATGTAGAATTGGCAAAGGGGACATGGTATACCTCTTTCTCCCCAAATCTTGGCTGAATGAAGATGTTTGAGCATTTTAGTGAATTTGGACCAAATTAGTCTTAACTTTCCTCAACACTGCAGGCTAAAATATCATGGTATGTTCAGAGCTTAAGCAACTCTTGTGTCAGCCACATGACAAGACACAAGACGCCTGGGTCCCATGACAGGCATCCCTTGCCATAATCACATGTTTATCTCTCAAGAAGCTTTAAAGGATAAATAAACCCTTAGACATCCTTGAAGGAAATAATCTGTTTTTAATAATCCAACTTATTACTAGTGAATATTGCCTCAGACTGAAGCTGGGCTTTTCAAATAGGGGGCTATTCTACAAAGTATGACTTTAAAAGAGGTCCCGTTTTTAACATAGCCAGCTTTCTCTCATACCGGGGTGACATTATCCCTAGAGAGTAGGGGACAGTGTCAGCTAGACAGTTGATAGCCAGCTGTCAAGATACCGGCATTAGGGGATGGTTACTTTTAGGTGTCAACTTGACTGGACTAAGGATTATTTAGGATTCCTGCTTCATTTAATTTAACAGGCATGTTTGATTTATTAAATTAATTAAATAAACAAACAAAATCATCCCCCTTTTCTCCAGGACACTTTTATTGTGGTAAAGGATTATTTCTAGGTATATCTGTGAAGGTATTTCCAGAAAATACTGGAATGTGAGTCAGTGGACTGAGTGGCCTCAATGTGGGAGAGAACCATCCAATCAGCTAGGGGCCTGGATATGGCGAAAGGCAATTTCCTCTCCCCTGGAGCTGGGATATACTCTTCTTTTCTGTTCTTGGACATTAGAACTTCAGATTCTCCAGCTCTTGAACTCTAGGACTTACACAAGTGACCCTCTGTGTTCTCAGGCCTTTGGAATCAGAGAGTTATAGCATTGGCTTCCTTTGTTCTGAGACCTTCAGACTCCATCTAAAACATGCAACTTGCATCCCTGGGTCTCCAGCTTGCAGACAGCTTGTCAATAAGACTTCTCAGTCTCCATAATCATGTGAGCCAATTCTTCTCATAAATAATTTCCCTCCCCCTTCTATCTCTATATCTATCTATCTATCTAACTATCTATCTATCTATCTATCTATCTATCTATCTATCTATCCTATTAGTTCTGTCTCTCTGGGGAATCTTGACTAATGCACCAGACATAGCATTAATAGTAGGGACCCAGTGCATTTCATCAGCTACACCTGATGAAACATTAAAGAATATTAAATGTGAAAGGAGAGAGACAAAGCAATAGGCCTAATCCAGAGATTGGCACATAGTATAATCGATGTTCAGTAAGGGTGAGCTGAAGGGAAGGGATGTGGCATTAACTTTCCTAAGATATTTTTAACAATAAGGAAATAGCTTCTCCAGTTGTAGTTTAAAATCTCAATGGCATGTAGATTTTCATGTTATGTTTTCTTATAATGACACTAACTGTTTAATATATTAAACCGATTGCTTTTTTTTTCTCTCTGATTGTAGGTTTGGTTTACGAATAAAAGGGTCAAGTGGGGAGATGTCGGATGGCATTAATGTTTAGAAATATGCTTCAGGTTGCCCTGGGCCACCCTGTCATCATAATGTTGAATGGGTAAGACAATGCCAGTCTTGTTCAACACCCCGTTTAGAGATGGTTTCTTCTGATGCCACTGTAACCTGGGCCACCCATGATGCCCATTCTGCCCTTATCTCATGGTCCTTGCTTCCTCCACCCTTCCCTCCTTTTGTCCTGGTGTAGGCCCCTATCGTCAACAATGTTTTTGTAGTTCCCATTCTTTAAGGTGTGGTCTCTATGATACTTTTCCAAAGTGTTTTTCTGCCAGATTCTAATTCTACAGAACACATTCTCAAAAGCAGTTCAGCAAGTGCTTGTTAAGTTAATTAAATAAACCAACAAACCATGTCCCCATTTTTTTCCAGAACACATTTTTGCATTTTCAACAAAGATGCAATTTCTCTGTACGGTATATTTATGGTGCCACATGGGGTTAGTAGTATATTCATGGGAATTGCTTTTTTAAAAAAAGAAAAAAATGAATGGCTATGAGGCCTCCTTTCATGAAGTGACATCCTGAGTCACCATCATTAGGCTGTGCACACTTCAGGGGTTTTCCAAGTTACTCACAGGGAAAAAAGCTGACCACTCAATGTTGATCCATTACCCACCAAATTCTTCTCACTGTTCTCTCTTTTGTTGAGAGATTAGAGGAGTAGGAGTCATTTCATCCCAAATGTCCTGCAGCTTCACAGGAAACACAAGAGGACTCCGTCAAGGTAAAAAAGAGCCTCTTCTCCCTTTTTTTCTCTTTCTCTTCCCCAACCCCAGTGCAGAAGAGCATATTATTGTGCCTTCTCCAGCTCAGCAACCATGCTTTAACATGTATTTTGCTCATTCAACATCATCGAGAAGACCCCAGTTCCTACTGATATAACAATGAATGGGAATCTTTTGGTTTAGTGCTACTCAAAGCAATTATTCTGAGCATGTTCCAGAATAATTGTTTATTGAAACTTTTGTTTTGCTCATTTTCTGCCAGAATAGAAAACCACAAAAACATGATGGGGGATGGAGGGTTCAGGAGGCCACAACCACTTTTTTTCAAAGCATTATGTTCTTCTCTGCAGAACCTTTGTTTTGAGCAATGTGAGGCTTCTTTAAGGTAGTTTTATATTTAAAGTACTTACTTAAGGCAAGAAGTGGTGGCTAATGTCTATAATCCTAGTGCTTTGGGAGGCCAAAGTCAGAGGATCGCTTGAGGTCAGGTGTTTGAGATAAGCCTGGGAAACATAGTGAGACTCCTCTCTCTACAAAAATAAAAAAAAATAGCGAGGCATGGTGGTGCATGTCTGTAGTCCCAGCTACTCAGGAGGCTGAGGAGGGAGGTCTACTTGAGCCCAGGAGTTCGAGGTTGCAGTGAGTTATGATCATGCCATTGTACTCCAGCCTGGGTGACAGAGTGAGACCCTGTCTCTAAAAGAATTTTTAAAATTTTTAAATAAAAAATCTTACTTGAGAAAACCATGGTTAAATAAGAAATTATTACAGTGGCTGCAGATAAGTTACCATGTGTACACCAGACTTTCCAAACATGGAAGTTAACTGATAGTTTCACAGCACTCATATATTCCCAATATGAAGAAAAACTTTGTTTTCTTAGGAAAGAAAGCACTTTTTGCAATGTTATATGCTACTTTAAATTCCTCTCCTCTCTCCTTTCTTTGGTGTCAAACATCAGCAAATAAGTTGCCTGCATGTGGGACATCTGCACAGAGAAGAAGGTTATTGCTATCACATAGACCCCAGGTCCTGGGGGAGGTAAGGAAAATTCAGCAGTAGTAGTACACCCATGCACTCACAGGGATCCACTGGCTAAGAAGAACCCTTTTCCCAAAAGAGGACATACAAGAGGCCAAAAGAACATATGAAAAAATGCTCAATATCACTGATAATCACATAAAGGTAAATCAAAACCATAGCAAGATACCATTTCATGCCAGTCAGAATGGCTATTATTGAAAAGTCAAAAACAACAGATGTTGGTGAGGTTGCAGAAAAAAGAGAACACTCATACACTGTTGGTGGGAATATAAGCTAGTTCAGTCCCTGTGGAAAGCAGTTTGGAGATTTCTCAAAGAACTATAAGTAGATATACCATTTGACCAAGCAATCCCACTAATGGGTATATACCCAAAGAGGCATAAATTGTCCTCTCAAAAAGGTACCTGCACTTGTAAGTTTATTGCAGCACTATTCACAACAGCAAAAACAGGGAACCAACCAAGGTGCCCATCAACCATGAACTGGATTTTAAAAGTATGGCACACAAGTTTTTCACTTTAATGTGGCTTAATTTGTCACTCTTTTCCTCAATGGCTTGTGTTCAATAGATCTTAAAAACAAAACCCTATTTCCTTCAATCTAAAGGATTTAGAGTTTTACCTTTACATTTGAGGTTTACTTAGCAATATACTATCCATGCCTAATAATACTGCGTTGTATACTTAAAATTGCTGAAGGTAGATCTTATTTTAAGTGTTTGTACCAAAAAAGTCAAAGAAAAAATTCAATAACTGTAATAAAGGGGAGTAAACATTTGATCGTGATGGATATGTTTATGGCCTTAATGGTGATGATGGTTTCACAGGTTTATACATATCCCCAAACTCAATGAGACATATACAACAAATGTGTACAGCTTTTTATGTCAAACATACCTCAATAAAGTGGTATAAATAAATAAAATTTAAAAATAAAATAAAAATGTTGTACATATACACCATTAAATATTACACAGTCATAAAAAATAATGAAATTATGTCATTTGTAGCAACATGGATGCAACTGGAGATCATCATTCTAAGTGAATTATCACAGAAACAGAAAACTGAATGTTGCATGTTCTCACTTATAAGTGGGAGCTAAACACTGGGTACACACTGGCATAAGGGCAGGAACAAGAGACACTAGGGATTCCTAAAGCAGGGAGGGAAAGAAGGAGGTAAGGATGGAGAAAACACCCATTTGGTACCATGCTCACCACCTGGTTGACAGGCTCAATAGAAGCCCAAACCTCAATATCACACAATGTACTCATGTAACAAAGCTGCACATGTACCCCTTGAATCTAAAAGAGAGTCCTTTCCCCCCTTTTTCCACTTGTTGGTCACTGTGTGTGTATGTGTGTGTGTGTGTGTGTGTGTGTGTGTGTGTGTGTGTGTGTGTTATTTGTTTTAAAATAACCTTTTAGAGAAAGTCCCAGAAATCAGCATATATTCAGTCTGGAAATTAGTTCCTTTTTCTTGATAAATTTTGTACTATTTTCTCCATTTATCAATAAAACATTTAGGGATTTGAGGATACAAAAAAGGCTTAAATAAATTATTTTTTTAAAGGAGCTTAAAATCTTACTCCTATTATCCTTCCCCAGGATGATTAGACTTATAAAATTTTCACACCATCAAAAGACTTTTTCAACCACACATCTATCCCTTATATCTCAGAAGAGAAATTATCATAATCACTTGCTATTAATTTTCATGTCTGATAAATTACTTCTTAGATGAAAGGCCCAGTGGCCACTCAAGTTATTATAGACTGGATTCAGAATTTTCATATCAAACTTATTGTGCCTTCAACAATTAATATCATTAGAATTATAGTTAGAATTGTCATTCACTTAAAATCAGTATAAAATGAATATAAAAATGACCTTGAACCACTGATTTTTGAGGTAGTATATATGAAACTCATTTAAAAGAGTAGGGAAAAGGGAAGAGGTTACAATTTCAGTTCTCTAGGGCATATTGGGGGAATTACCTTTCCCTTTCCATTTTGTTGGCTGATATCTATTAATCCCTTACTCTTCCAATCACTGCTAAATAATTTACATAGAATGATCTTCTGTTGTTTCTCTGTATTTCTTTTTTTTTAACTTTCAATTTTTTTATTTTAAAGATGTGGGGTACAATTCAGGGTTAGGTATACAAGTGTTCATTATGCAAGTACCCTTGTTGATGAGGTGTGCCCTCCCTCCCCCGGGCAGATTCCCACTACTGCTAATCCTGTCTCCCCACCCCACCTCCCCGCAGTTTCCCACCACTGTCAATCCTTTTCTTATAGTATTACGATAGTTGTTCAAGTTCTGCTTATGAGTGAGAACATGTGATTCTCAGTTCTTTGTTTCTGTGAAAGATCACTCAGTATTATAGACTCTAAGTCCATCCAAGTTGCTGTGAAGTTCATGATTTCGTTCTTTATGGCTGGGTAATATTCCATCGTGTATAGGTACCACTTTTTTTTTCATCTGGTCCTCTTTCTATGGACAGTACGGTTGGTTCCATGTTCTTGCTATTGTGAACAATACTGCAATAAACATGCATGTGCAGGTATCTTTTTCATAGAGTGATCTGAGTTCTTCCAGGTATATTCCCAGTAGGGGGACTGTGGGGTTGTATGGAAGGTCGATTTTTAGAACTTTTAGGAATAGCCACACTGTTTTTCACAGAGGCTGTACTAGTTTACTCTCCCATCAACACTGTAGAAGTGTTCCCTTTTCGCCACATCCTCTCCAGCATCTGTTTCTCTGTATTTCAAATTTAACTTAATGTCTTGTATTTTTATTTGATAAACATTACAGTTGTGAAGACATTGTCAGTTGTTTTTGATTATATATATATATACACACACACACACACATTTTATTTGTTTGTTTGTTTGTTTGTTTACGAGACGGAATTTCCCTAGGTTGCCTTAGGCCGGAGTGCATTGGCTATTCACAGGCACGATCCCACTACTGATCAACACCGGAGTTTTACAACTCCAATTCTGACCTGGGCCAGTTAACGGTTCCTTAGGCAATTTGGTGATCCCCTTCTCCCAGGAGGTCACCATACTGATGCCGAAATTAGTGCTGACACTTGATCGGCTTAGCACACTATAGCCCAGAATTCCTGACCTCAGGTGATCCTCCCGTCGCAGTCTCCCGAGTAGCTGGGTTACAGGCACGCTCAATCACACCTGGCCAAGATTTTTATTTTAATTTAGGAGACTATCAGAAAAATAAATGAGCTTAGAGCCTTTACTATATATTATCCACATACACACAAGCACTTGCCACGCCAAAATAAAGCAGAATTGATTATATTGTTGATACATATCATCAGCGAAATGCATCCTTGTGCCCAGTTGTCCTTTTCAGATACTTCAAGTTCAAAGCTAAGAAAGGCAAGTGGCCTCCCTGTCCAGGGTAGACTTGGTAAGCTTTATGTGGAACTGGAAGGTTGCAGAAAACCAATTTCCTTCCAGGGTTATTTACACCGATATACATAGCCCTACACAGAGTCCACCCTGGCATGGGGAAGAGGTTTGTCGATGTAGCCGGAAATGTTGCCAAGGTTTCCCCACCTTTGGGCCGTTGCTCAGCAGCGACTCCTGGGATCCCAGGTAACCAAGAACTCCCTAGGTTTGCGAGAGCGCTCCCTTCTCTCGCTTCAGCAATGGCTGCCTTGTCCAGTTCAGGGACCCTATGTGGAGACCTTGCCTTCAGCCCATGGACCAGAATATTTTTGAGCGTCAGCTAGATAACCCAAGTTCTCTGTTTCTGTAGGTGGGGATAGGGGATGTGGGAGAGAGACATCTACTGGGGGAAAACAGTTTTCCTGGGCTGCCCATCCCAGAATGAGGAGAGGCAGTAGTCGGCATAGCCATGTCTGGAGGCAGAGAACCTTACACAATTGACCCTCCCCAGCCCTTAGGCCATGTCAATTTACCAAAAGGAAATAGTAGGAAACTTTGTATTTAACACAAAACAACAGCACCGTTTTTGGCAAATAAGTGATTTTAGGAGGCTTTGGTCAATTAATCAACCATACAGTAAGTTAATACTTCCGAGAATGGTCCACATTTAACTTAGTCATTTGGTAATTTTGTTTTTGTCACATTGACTCTTGATGAGCCAAATCTGTATCCTCCTACAGCAAGCAAATGAAGCTGCATCTTTATCCTTGGAGGGCCCACTTTACAACACAGCAAGCACTGTGCTCTAACAGGAAGAGGAAGATGCTGAAATATTATCTTTACACATGCGGGGACAAATCACCCTTGAGTATCCTTCCCACTGGCCTCCCCTAATTCCTCTTACCCCTTTTCTTCTTAGTAAGGAGACAGACAGGCAGAATGGGTGGCAAAAGATTGGACATGGTGAATTTTGAGGTGTAGGTAATAAATGGGAGAACTACTGAGGTCCTTCTTGTGGACTACCCCAGCCCTAACAAACCCTGCTCCCTGAAGGTGTGACCAGATCCTTGTTTAGAGCAGCAGCACTGGCAGCTGGGGAAGCCTCTGAAAGCTGTTCCCCAGGTTCTCTGGGAGAATGTGAGTGCTGCCAGGGCAACCCCAATTTCAGCCAATGGGAAGTAGAGCCCCAATATTTCTGCCTTTTGGTTTAGTCAAGGAAGAAAAGTGAAGGACAACGAGGGAAGAGGTATAGTTAGACACAGAAGCAATGTGCCTTGAAGAAAAGAACCAGCCTGTAGTAGCCATACCCAGTTTCATCCCAGCAGGAGATGAGCTTGGAGGGGAGAAGGAATAACGATGATAAGCTCCTCAGCTGGTGTGTACTGAGCTCTGCTTTTATGTGCTAGTCACTGGGTTAAGTGTTCAGTGTGTGTTCAGTCATCTCCTCCTCACAATAGCCCTATGAATTAAACATTAATATTTTCATATTATACTTCTGCACAACAGGGACTGGGAGAATCAATCTGCTCGAGCCTCAAACCCAGAACTGTATGACCTCAAGTTCTGTGTTTTTACTTAGTTATTCCCAATTCTGAGGTCAGGGCCTAGTTTGCATGGTTTATCATTTGTTTGGAAAGATATCTTTAATGAAACAAGGATGTGAGTGAGTATAGTTTAATAGCTATCACTACAGACTCAGAATCAGTGAACATTTGTCTTTCTCAGATTCTTTGTCTATCAAATGGGGATAGTAACCATGCCTCCTTAATAGGGTATTTATGAAGGTTCAATGAAATAATTCATGTAAAGACCCAGAACATTATATATCAAACATCATTTGTCATAATGTCTTTATGGTTTAGTTATTATTCCTAGTACTGTTATTAATAGTAATAATATTATTCTAGTAGTATTATAAGTGATGTTCTTTTTTTAATAATCAGTATTTTTTATTATGATATTGTGGGGTATAGTTAAGGGTTAGGTATACAAATATGCTTCGTTCAGGCACCCTTGTTGATAAGAGGTGTCTCCCCTTCCCCAGACAGATATTGAGTACCGTTAATCCCATCTCCCTTCCCCTTCCCTCCCCATAGTGTCCCACCACTGTCAATCATTTTCTTATAGTATTACGTTGGATGTTCAAGGTTCACTATATGAGTGAGAACATGTGATACTCAGATCTTTGTTTCTGTGAGAGGTCACTCAGTATTACAGATTCTAGGTCCATCAAGGTTGCACGATATTCATGATT
>CAUYQG010047229.1:0-41826 GCA_963574415.1 Tarsius wallacei | reverse complement strand
CTTCCCAAGAGAACAGCAGAGCACAGAATAAACAGAGAATACATCACAACAGCAAACTTGAAAAACCACACATGCATCAACCCCAAAGCTAAAATAAAACAAGAAAACAAAGAAACAACTTTATAAGAACCTCACAATAGGTATAAACAATCACATTTCAATAATCAGTCTGAATGTGAATGTACTGAATGCACTACTGAAAAGTCACAGAATGGCAAACTGGATAAGAAACCATGACCCAATTATTTGCTGTATCCAGGAAACTCATCTCACGACAAGGGATACACACAGACTCAAAGTTAAAGGAAGGAAAAAGAGGTTAGGATCAGAATGAAGGCAAGAGTTGGAATCTTAATATCAGACAAAAAAACTTTAAGATATGAAAAGTTTTAAAAAATACAAAAAGACACCACAGAAAGATAAAAGTTTCAATCCATCAACAAGAAATATTCATAATAAACATATACGTACCCAACTCTGGAGCATCAACATTTATAAAGCAACTATAAGCAAACTAAAAAAAGATATTGACTCTAACACCTTATAGCAGGGGACTTAAATATCCCACTAACAGCTCTAGATAGATCATCGAGTAAAAAAAGAGAGAAACAAAAAATATAAAGGAAAAAAATATGAGCCAAAAGCTACCAAATTTAAAATGTTAAACATGAATGCTTGACTGGATTTGGTGGTTCAGCCTGTAATTCCAGGCCGAGGTGAGTGGGTTGCCCGAGCCCGTGGGTTTGAGACCCTCCTGGGAAACTTGGCAAGACCTCATCTCTACAATAAATCAAAAATTAGCCGGGTATGATGGCATGCGCCTGTAGTTCCAGCTACTTGGAAGGCTGAGGCAGAAGGATCGCTGGAGCCCAGCAGGTCGAGGCTGCGGTGGTCGGGAGCCGCCACTGCACTCCAGTCTGAGTAACAGAGACTCCAACTCAAAAAAAAAGAATGCTCAGCTTCCATGAAATGTTTTTTAATCTATTTATTAAGAGAAAGAATACTCATGAATTAATTGTTATTAAATATTAAAACCATTAGGATTTTTAGCAAAATCATTAAAAATCAATCTATTTTATTTTTAGGGTTTATTCTCACTTTATTGAGAATTACCTAATATTGACAACTAAAATGAAGCCAATAATAGAAGTTCATTTAAAATAAAATAATAATAAATAAAAGAAATGTATTGCTCATTTCCAGAATTTAGACACTTGATACTTTTCAGTTTTGGATGACTGGTCAACTTTACAAATGTCAGTACTTTCTTTTATGCTTTCTGACCATATAGGTAAACTGTAGCATTTTCTTCATTCTACCATGATATCTCTTTAATGGATGGGGGATATTGTAGGAGGGTATTTGAAGACAGTATTTTTTTTTTTTGTATATATGAAGAGCAAATGCTTTAGCATATGGGAAGGCACTTATACTTGCAACTAAACTTTATTTGATTATTGAAAGACTAAATAAAATAGAAATATAATAACATTATATTACTGTTATCTCTGTCTTGGTTGTGGTAGTAACAGTGACTATTTTCTTAATTAACTGTTATGTTTATGCATATTTTCAACAAATATTTATTTAGTGTTCATGCTATTTGAGGCAATATCTTAGGCCTTAAGTATAAAAAGGTGAGTTGAAGACAGTCTTCAACTTCAAGAAGTCTCAATTTTGGTAAAGCAGCAAGGCAGTTCATTTGTATTATCTGTGTCTGTTAACTGACACTTATTTTCTCTCTCTCTTTAACCCTTACCCAAACACATACTCTAGTTGGCAACTTTTTATAACAGAATATGAAACTAATTTATAAAGTGAAATAAAGGCAAAATTTTGCAAATGAGAAATTTAATTAAATGACTGAGATTATTTAAACTGATTAAACTATATTGGTTCATCATTATTCAATCATGTCTTTGAAATTTTGAATAAAGGGTTCCCAACTTATGGTATAAAAGTTATACACACTTGGTACAAACCACAGTTTGAGTATCAATACAATTATTTTGTTTTTCACTTTCTGTACAGTACTCGATACATTACATGAGATATTCAATAGCTTTAAAAAAATAGGCTTTTGTTAGATGATTTTGCCCAACTGTAGGCTAATGTGTTATGAGGTAGGCTAAGCAATGATGTTCAATAAGTTGGGTATATTAAATTGTCAACCGAAGAATGACAAGTTTCATACATTTGGAGAGCAGAGCTTTATTTCTCATAAAGGGTTACAGACTGCAGGATGGCCTTTCTGACAGGCTGAGAAGCATAGCCTCTGGCCAGAAGCAGGAAACAGACATTTTAAAGGAGGGGGAAAGGTAACAGAAATTTATGCTATTGAACATATATATTCCATAAGCTATAGTTAAAGTCATAAATATGTATGATGAAAGGAGAAATGTAATCATGCACAATTTAGCTTCATAACTTTTCATGAATCTTATATACAAAAGAAATGAGAGTGTTAACATAATCCAAACGTGAAGTTTTTGGTCATCTGATGTCAAAAGGTGAAGTTGAGGACATGAAAACCCTTACTGCACATTCTCTGTAGACTAGCCAGAACCACTCTATCATCAGAGGTCTCTTATAAGGAGGAAATGCTATTTGTCAGTTTCGTAGAAACTGCAAAAAGAAGAGGAAGCAGTCAGTTGGCTGGTTGATATCGGTGATTTAATCTTTTGAAAGGACTGATTTTTGTATAGCCCCTAGGAAAAAAAGCCCAATGGCAGTTGGCTAAGGAGAGGATATACAGAGGCATGTCTGACACTTTATCCATGACTGACCTCCCATTCTCTCAAGGACAAGATTCAGTTTTCAAGTTTCCTCTGGGGCCCCCTTAACCAAAAGATGGTCCGTTCAGTCAGTTGGAGGGATTTAGCATTTTTTTTTTTTTTTTTTTTTAGTTTATAATGTGTCTCTTTGGCCTGTGATATTTTCAACTGACCATGGATTTTATCGGGATGTAATCCCATTGCAAATCAAGGAACATCTGCGTATCTTTGAGGAAAAATTTTTGTAGTATTACTGAGATGAAAGAGGTGAAATTTCAACATTTTGTCTAGAATTTACAAACTACCAGTGGTGGTGACCATGATTATTTTCTGTATTCAAGGAAAATGAATACAAAGCAAATTTTTACATTTTTACTCAGGGAAATATGGCAGGCTGATAGAATGAGTTTGTAATTGAGGAGTCAGATACAAAGCTGAAAACGTTAAAAGATGATGTTACTCTAGCTAAAAAAGAAAACTCTCACTTATAAGTGGACCTTGAACAACTACCGTAAAACTGTAAGAAAAAGATTGACAGTAGCAGGAAACTGTGGCGGGGGGGAGGGGAGGTGGGATTGACAGTAGTCGATATCTGCTTGGGAAAGGGGAGACACAGCTCATCAACAAGGGTACCTGCACAGTGAATATTTGTATACCTAACCCTGAGTTGTACCCCACAATTTTAAAATAAAAATTAAAAGAGGAAAAATAAAAATACAAATAAAAATAAGAATATCATCTATAATAAAAAAAAAGAAAGGCTATTGTTTATGTACCCATTCTCTGATTGTGTGCCAAGTAAGAATAATCAATATTATGAACTGACTCTCAAAAAGAAAAAACTAAAGATTTTAAGAAAATTGCAAGTTAATAACAAGTTAATAAAATATGTCCATATTATATGAAATAAAAACTTATTTATTTTCAAAAATCACTTATTTTCCCTAAAAATGAGCTCAGTTGTGAAAAATACAACCTTAAAAAAATTGTATTCCTATAACTTCAGGTTTTTTTTTGTTGTTGTTGTTGTTATTTTGACTTTCTGTATTTTTAAAATTTTTTGGTTGAGTTAAATTCTTTCTTTGAGTTCACACAACTCAAAGATTTACCTTATAGAAAATAAATGTAAACTTTGTCACATTAATCAGCTTACTAGTCTCATGAGTCATTGACAACAGTTTTTATGAAGTATACAACTATTTACACTTTTCACTGTTTCACAATCTCTGGTGAATTTTTGTAGAGAACTGGTAAATTCATTCTATTTAATTCTCACAAAAACTCTTTGAGGAAGGTATGAATATCGCCTTTTTACGGGTAAAGTGTTTGACACTGATAAATTCTGTTAATTGCCAAAGATCTCTAAATTCTGTCTGACTCAAAGGGCTGCTCATTTTGTTTCACTTGTCAGCTACACCTTCACTGTCACTGACTTCCAGAGTTCTTCCTCTATGGTACCCTCTTACTGGATAAAAAAATGTGGTACATATACACAACGGAATATTATGCAGCCTTAAAGAAAAACAAAATCATGAACTTCACAGCAACCTGGATGGACTTAGAGTCTATAATACTGAGTGATCTTTCATAGAAACAAAGGACTGAGTATCACATGTTATCACTCATAAGTGGACCTTGAACAGCCACTGCAATACTATAAGAAAAGGATTGATTGTAGTGGGAAACTGCAGAGGAGAAGGGGGTGGGGAGGTGGGACTGACGGTAGTGGAAATCTGCCTGGGGAAGGGGGGCACACCTCATCAACAAGGGTGCCCGCACAGTGAATATTTGTAAACCTAACCCTGAAATGTACCCCACAATTTTAAATAAAAAAAAGTTAAAGTAAAAAAAAAAAAAGGTACCCTCTTGGTGGCATAGTAGCATCAAGTAATGCCTCTGTTGTTACTACATAAATTATAGTTGCTGAATAAACAACTTTGTTACTTCTGTAAAAGGGAAATCCATATATGTCTTTGTATCTATTAGGGAAGATATGATCTGAATAATCTTTCACAAAATACTCTACACTATGGCATTACTGATAATGTAAGTCTGGAACCAGAAGGGATCAGTATCAATCACCATTGCTTTTCAAGTTAGTATAAAATATGTCTATCATTCATCCAATTTGGGAATTGTGTCAAAGAAATTCCGGGAACCTTAGATGTTACATAGTAAGCTTTGCTATTCAGACCTAAGAATCCAGGTCTAGCCCCAAATCTTACCTTACTTGATTATGTTTTCTTGAAGTATCACTTGATCTTTTAAAGGTTCAGTTTTCTAAACAGAAGATGAAGTGTTGAATTAGTTGATGGCTGGGAATCAATTCTCCATAGGTCTCTCATATGTCTTCATGTTTTGTGATCAAAGACACTGACAACCTTTGTCCCAGACTATCTAATTAATTATGTTTGGATAGTGAACAGCCTTGAAAAAATAGAAATAGTATCTCCCTCCAGAACAATGGTCAGATATGCTTACTGCCCATGAATTGTTTTTAGATTTCCTAAGTTCCCAGGTTCATTTTGGTATATAAATCTACTGTGTGAAGATATATTACCTGGTACTCTCTATGTCACCTGAAGGAACTGAGCTTCAGAAAACTATACAAGAAAATACAGATGCTCTGGTTATTCATATTACTGTTGAGTCATAAAGTCTTCTGTCCCCGACCAAGGAGCCTTCCTGCCTTTCACCAGCATCCGTGAAACCTTAGCAGGCTAACTAGTTAGATTGCAAGAACCATAAACCCCAGAACCTTCCCAGTTTTTGACATTGATATTTATAGTCTTCACAAACCTTTGCAAGGATTTATTTGCCCCTAGTCCTCAAATCCCCAAAACTATACTGTCTAGTCTCCATCTTCAGCTCAAATAAGCACCAGGCTAAATCCTGACCTTTGCTGTGGTCATTTAATTAGCTCTTTTTCAGTAACTCTGCATCACTGACCTTCCCAAAGCCCTGCTCTGAAAACATGTGCTGCAATTCTAACTAGGAACAGGTTGAGACCTTTAGAAAATTTGAGTAGTGAAAAGATTATGATGCCCGATGCATGTGTAATTCAAAATGAAAACAATAATGAGCAGCAAAGAAAGTGTAAGGAAGTCCCATAAAATTCTGATTATACACATGATGGCCAGCCATGCTGTTCTTGTAACAGCAAATATTAAAGATTTTCAATTCTCTGTCATTTTTCCCATCTGAATTTGTGTTTAGTTTGCCTATTGAACAATCCAGCAACTCTGGTGAGAAAACTGAACCCAAAGTCTGAGCTATTAGCTACTGCCTTCTTGCCCATATTTGTGTTATGCCTCCTCTCCAACTCTGTTTCTGTTCCATCCTGCTGCCAAGTCAAGTTACCTCTCTTATGCCGAATTAATCTGATATCAATAGCTTAACTGTCACCACCTGTCAGAATTTCCTCCCACTGCCCATATTGCTTCAGACTGTCCCACTGCCTCAGTGATTCTGAACTCATTTCTGACACAACCCTGACTCGTGTGTGTAAAGAAACAGGTTCGTGACAAAAATCCCATTTTTTGCAGCAACTTAGATTATGTTCATTTCTAATTACACTGCTGAGTGTCATTTGGTAATTAATTATATATTACTCATGTTTACTGAAAAATAAACAGCATTTATGCAAAAAGATTTCAGGGTTTTTTAGTATTCTCTCAACAGTCAGTTAGATGACAATTCTATAGTTATCATTATCATATTTATAGAAAAGAATGAGAAAATGACATTAAACTTGAACACACTTAAGTGTTTAAGATAGACATATAATTTATTAATAAAACAGTATGTAAGATGGAAAAGAAGAATGAAAGATATCTCTCATTTGTAAATGCCTAATAAATATTCCAAAGTTGTTTGAAAAAAATTCAAATTACATAGAACAGTGAAGTCAACTGATTTATATATGTTTTTAGCTGAATGAAAACTTATTTAAAGAATGAATTCACATTTTACAGACATTATGGCACACTATTACTTACAAGAACCCCACCTATAATTACCCCATTGGTGTGTCTTTCTTTCTTTCTTTCTTTCTTTCTTTCTTTCTTTCTTTCTTTCTTTCCCCTTCCCCTCCCCTCCCCTCCCCTCCCCTCCCTTTCCCTCCTTCCAACCTTCCTTCCTTCTTCTCCCTTCCCAACTCTTCTACAACTCAACCCACATCTTCTTCTTATAAAGTAGCAACTTTTCCTTTTTGGTAATGGTCAAAATACTTAAAATCTTTTTATGTCCTAAAGGCATGTCTAACAAAGAAAGCCTTTCCCTACCCCCAACACCTTAGTTGGAATACAGAAATAGGTTTTACATGAATAGTACTTAGTGTATAGCATTATTTAAAACAGTGACAATTTAATTTTAATATGATTCCTTTTTTTTTTTTTTTCTTTTTTTTTTTTTTTTGAGTTGGAGTCTCACTCTGTCGCTCCCGGCCACTGCAGCCTCAACCTGCTGGGCTCCAGTGATCCTTCCGCCTCAGCCTTCCGAGTAGCCGGAACTACAGGCATGCGCTACCACACACAGCTGATTTTTTGAATTATTGTGGAGATGAGGTCTCGTCAAGTTGCCCGGGTGGGTCTCGAACCCACGGGCTCAGGCAATCCACGCACCTCAGCCTCCCAAGGCACGGGATTACAGGCTGAGCCACCGAGCCCAGCTTAATATGATTTCTATATGCAGCATGATTGGGAAGGTCATTGACTGTGTTTCTCTCCTGGAAACTGATCACATCTCCTATCCCAAAGCACTTAGTTCCTTTATGAACCTACTTGGAATATATCCTTTTCTCTTTTCGGGATATTGACTCTAGTAATAGTGAAATAACAGTCAGGCACTTTTGCTTCAGGTTAGTTGTCAGAAACTAACTTTTCAGAACAATGCCTTGTCTCCCGTGTCAACAAAGCTAACAATCACTCCTGGCCCAATATTTTCCCCCTTTCTGAAGCAATGCCTGATTCTAACCAAGAGCACTTTCTAGCTTCTGCCCCAGTAGTATCTCCCCAGTCCTTGTGAGTCATCTAGATGAAAAGGTGCAAAGCCCAGGACGTGCTAGCTCAGGACCCAATGGGTCCCAATTGTCTTGACTTGACAAAACCAGCTTCAGGCTGTCATCTAAAAAGGGAGGGTCTGCTGGACTCATTTTCCTCAAGTGACTTGAACTTTCACATTACTCTTGTGACCTATCTTTAGTGTTTTCTTGGTTGTTGCAAGGAAACTCCTAGAAAGGGGAAGTGTATTGTTCTCCACTGCATTTCCCATAGGCTTTTTTATAATTTGCATTTCTGGTCCTTTGTTTGAATTGCCTTTTTGAGACCTGAGAAGTTTACACTAAAACACTTGGTTCATTGAAGGAAAGATACTGGCACCTTCTGGCAAAGGGTCTTAGCTAGCATCAGGCATGCTGAACAGACCTGGGCTTTTGGTCACAGAAGAGGACAGTCTTCAACCTCCCTGTGGCCTGGAGAGGCTGCTTTAGTGAGGACCACCACTTGCAGCTCCAAGATAAGTAGACAAGGCCACTGAGAGGGAGAACTTCAGACCCATGACTGACCCGTGCCCGCCATTGTCAATGATATTATAAGCCCACGGCGCCCTGGCTTTGAAGTTACCCAGCGGGTCCTATGGACTTCATTAATTACTTTTTTTAACATGTGATTCACATCATGTTTACTTTTTCTGCTAAAATTTTTTCTGTAGAAAGAGCTTATTTTTAGCTTCAAAAAATATGGCTATTATTAAACAGTCAAACAGCAACAGGTGTTGGCGAGCCTATAGAGAAAAGGGAATGCTTCTACACTGTTGGTGGGACTGTAAGCTAGTCCAACCTTTGTGGAAAGCAATGTGGTGTATTCTCAAAGAAGTAAAAATTGAGTTTCCATGCAATCCAGCAATACCACTCCTGAGAATATACTCAGGGGAACATAGATCACCCTACCAAAAAGATACCTGCACACATATTTTCATTACAACAGTATTCCCAATAGCAAAAACATGGAGCCAACACAGATGTGCAACGAAAGTGGACAGGTTAAAGAAAATGTGGTACATATACATGATGGAATACTATGCAGCCATAAAGAGGAACAAAATCATATTCTTTGCAGTAACATGGATACAGCTAGTTCATTTTAAGTGAACAATCATGGAAACAAAAAACTGAATACCGCATGTTCTCACTCCAAAGGGGACCCTAAACCTTAGGTACACATGCACAAAAGTGAGAACAACTGACTCTAGATACTACTGATGGAGGGAGGGAGGATAAGAGGCATATAACCACCCATTGGGTACCAGGTCCATTATTAAGGGGAAAGAGGGCTTGCCAGAAGCCCAAACCTCACTTGCATGCAATTTACTTATGTAACAAATCCTCACATGAACTCCACAACTCTAAAATAAAAACTAAAAATAAATAATTAATAAGCAATCTGTTTTCTCTGTTGAAAATCACACAAAATAACAGTCTATTTGGGATAACTGGTCCCTGCTCTAACTTATTAACTGTGTGGTCTTAAAAAAAGTTAAGCAGTCACTCTAGCATAAAGCTAATCCCTCAAATATGAATAAAAATAGCAACTTCTCTTCTTATAAGTTACTTATAAAAGTTAGATTTTTTTTTTAGGCCATGCATGGTGGCTCATGCCTGTAATCCCAGCACTTTGGGAGGCAGCTATGAAAGAATTGCCTGAGTCCAGGGGTTTGAGACCAGCCTGGGCAACTTGGCAAGACCTTACCTCTACAATAAATAAGTAAATAAATAAATAAATAAATATGTATGTAAATAAATAATAAATAAATTGCTGGACATGGAGACCCATCCCTGTAGTTCTAGCTACTTGGAAGACTGAAGTAAAAGGATCGCTTAAGGTCAGCAGATCAAGGCTACAGTAACCATGAGTGTGCCACTGCACTCCAACCTGAGTAACAAAGTGAGACTCTGAGGCAAAAAATAAAAAAAAAATAGATTCTTGAGATTTAAAGATAGGTAATACCTGACTTCACCATCAAGAAACTCACCATCAAGCTAGGAAATAGAAATCTTGCTACTTGACTCGAGTGCCTGCTATGCTAGTACTGTACTGTACACCTTCCCCAAATCAAGTTAATTTCCAAGATTTGCCAAATCTACTTTCTTTACCCACTTTCCGTTTTCCTGAGAATACTCACTGCCAGCATTTGTGGGTGCAGCATGTATCCCAAGACAATTCAGACTGCAGTCTTAATCTTACCTCTAAAGTTTGCCACACAATATCTCGCCTTTATTATTATTTTCACGTTGTTCTCATATATCAACAATCTTTAAAAACAAATGACATCATTCTATTTATAGCATTCTATTTTTAGTAATGGTATTCCCATTTACAAAATATAATAATTTTCTTCTTTTTTTAAGTAATTCTCAATGGCTGAAAATGTCAAATCCTCAAAAATGTAACATTTCTACATGTGATGTTGACACAAGAAAAACAATTATTAAATACTGATTATTATCTACATTTCTATTACATTTGGGTTAGAGACATATTCTGTTTAGAAATAACTCCAAGAACAGTGTTTTTACATTTTATTTTCCCATTGAAAACCAGTCAGATTTGCTTCAGCCTCAAAGAGCATGTTTATGGAAAATTAAATGAATGCAGCAGCAAGCTGCACTTTTTTTTTTTCTAATTGAGAAATGGGTTAAAACTCTCTAAGTCATGCACACTTCTTTCCATGCCTGCTTCCTCATTTCAGCCATCAGGCATACCTCTTCACCTAATTCAGAACATTCCTAGATGGTGTTCCTGATTCCTAACTGGTCTTCCTAACTCATCTCCTGACCATTTTCTACTAAAGCAGGATCTTGATTTAAAATGCAAATGATGTTGTATCACTTACTTCCCCAAAATCTGTCCCATTTCCTCACTCCCTTAATGTGAGGTCCAAATTTTCTTAGCATGGTTTAGGAATCTCTTTATAACCAGAACTCTGCTGCCTTCTCCAATTCTATCCAAGTCCTTCCTGACCAAAGGCCCCCTGTATCAGCACAAGAACAGAGACGGTTGTTCTTGGTAGAAGCAAGAGTGCTGGCCGAATTGCAGAAACATAATTCAGGTGATGAAGATCAGTTAACAGTACCTCTGGTTGACTAGAGGGCATGGATAAAGGATGAAGAGAAATAAAAGGAGACCAGAAAACCTGAACCCAGGTTGTGAAAGGCTTGGATTGTCACGGAAAACCGCTTGGACTTCCCTGAAGGTTGTCTGGAGTTCTCACCCATGTCTTGCTAGAAGAATGTTGTGATTAGAACTGCATCTTAGAATGTTAACTCTTGTGGCTGCAGAGCACACACACAGGAGGTAGGATCTGAGTCCACAGGAGCAGTAATAGTTTAATAAAACTCTGCAAGAGAGATTAAAGCACAAACAAGGAGAGTGACAGTGGAAATGGAAAGAAAGTTAAAGGCTCCAAAGACATTTTGAAAAATGTGGGGAATTAGGAGGAAGAAAGCATCAGTCATGACATCAGGGTTACTAATTTGTGAGACTAGGCAGATTAGGATGTTGTTGATTAAAGTGAGCAAAGGGATTTTGCAGAGATCAGAGGAGGACAATTTTTTTCTTTTCCTGAAAGCATTCTGAGAACTGTGAACATCTTACTGTATAAGATGTCATCATCATTATTACCAAGCAGCCATGTTAATAGCCCTTTGGGTCTATAGCTTGAATTATGGGCTATGTCTTGTACTTGAAAAAAACTACATCCCAACTCATCCAGATGGATATTACCTACCCTGCTTTAAGATCCTCTAGGGAAGAACAAACACAAAAAATCCAAGAAAGCCTCTTGTCCTAGCAAGTATGCATCCTTCCAGTTGTCTTATCCATGGCATCATCCCTTCAATATGTTACAGAGTCCATTTGAACAATTTTAAAGGGACTCATGACATTCTCATGTAAAAGAATCATTCTTGGAGTTCTTTAAAATTCACATGTAGGGGAAAAAAGCAAGTCTTCTGTTTGATTGCAAAAGCTATAAAGTTGCAAAGAGAGAAAGGTCCATTCTAGTATTTCAATAATATGTTTTCACTAGAAACCTGAGATGACTTTAATCATTTACACTTCAGACTGGGCCAATATCTCAGAAAGCTGCAAGAAGTATCGCCAATGCTATCATGCTAGCACAAAGTTTTTGCAAAATTCCCCCCAAATATACACAGATTAAAAAACACATTTTCCTGGTCTCTGTCTCTCTCTCTGTCTCTCTCTCTGTCTCTCTCTGTCTCTCTCTCTATCTCCATCTTTCTGTCTCTCTCATACACACAGACACATACTCTCATACACACACTTGCATACACATGCAATCAAATTGTCCTTAATTATTAAATTATTTTCACAGTAGCTAGAATAAATATTTCAATTAATATAGTAATATCCATGCTAAAATTGTTTAACCTATTTGAAAGATACTCAGTTGTAATGAATTAGTTCAATCAACACTTATAAATTGCACATTTTGGAGGAATAATTGGTAAACACAAAATCTACTAGAAGAGAGGAGAGAGCAGGGTGTCTTTGCTCCTTTCTGTGAGGTTAAAGGGACAAAATAAAAGAAAGCAGAATACTGCCAGTCAACAATCTCTGAATTATGAAAGTAGCACTACCAACCACTATATCATTCCGAGAAATCACTCACAAACCTCTTTTTCAATCATATGTATTTTTTGTGTGTGTGCTGGCATTGGAATATGGGTCACTTTTATGTTTAAAATCTTTTCTAAAAGATTTTAAATTTAGAAAAAAAATGAACTTATAAAAATGCTTTTTTGTCTATCACTTTTATGCTTAAATGACCATCCAATCTGACGTTATTATCATTGAGAGTAATAAAGTCTCAATAGATCTTTTATTATCCATATACTGTGAGTAGGTAGCACTTAAGTTGGAGGAAGATTATTTCATTTTTGCCTTCTTTGGAACACCAGAGGAAAACTCAGCCATTGTCACATTTCATTTGCTGGTAAACCTGTAGGTTAAATGGTTACCACTCCTCACTTTCACCTAATGTTTCCATATTTTTTTTCCTTATAGAGCAGTGTCTACTTTGTTTCAGAATGAATCATTGTGGATGTTTGATTTCTTATGGCTCATGGATTCCTAATGAATTTGCATCCAAATTGTATTTGCATTACCCAAGATACAATCCTTTCTAAGCAACAGGGTTTTTATTTTACATGTGTAATTTGATGCCTTTTCTTATTTGTTAGTAGAGAATGTCTGCTTGCCTTATTCATGAATAAATGAGTGGAAGAGATACCTGCAAGTATTTATACTTGATATTTTTATTCAGGTTCTTTTAATTAAGGTTTTTGGCAACTCTATGAGTTAGAAGAAAGTATGGCAAACAGAAGACTTCTCACATGTCTGTTCTGTGTATGTTTATCTTGCTCATATAAACAATATCTGAATTTGTCTCTCTACAAATAAAAGTTTGTAAATTTTAGCTAAGAGACATACTGTTCTCAACATAAAGTACTATAGTGTGGAAATGCCTGCCTGCATAAAACTTTTTAAAGTGAAATACAGGAATAGTCAAAACAATAAAAATAAAAGTATAATTCATCTTGTTTTTAAAAGTCCTCAAGATTTAAACAGTGGGGTATCATGGGAATTATTCATAGAAACATGACAAGGAAAGGCTTATGTCAATTATTAAATGAATGCAATAAAGGAAAACAAACTATTTAGGTCACAATTCCATAAAGGACATAGTATTTATAAATTTTAAGTGTGTTAGGTCAGTGAGCTAGTGCTGCGGGAAAGATTCAAAGAATCGCACAAAGAGTAGGTCAGGCAAAGTTTATTTAGAAAGTAGATCAGAGGAAAAAGGCTGATCCACCTTTCCAAGATTGAAGATGAGGCAAGATGCTTAAGGAACGTTTGCCAGCCAAGGCTTGTACAATGACCTCTTATATACCTAATCCTGAATTGTACACCACATCTTTACAATAAAATAAAATAAAGAAAACTTTTAAAGTTTCCTTCTTATGGGAGCAGGTAAGCATCTTTGGGTGAGATAACACCAGGTGCTGTCACGATGGTGTTTGGGTGGTAGTCTGTGTCACATTTGTCATGAATGGCTGATCACAGTAGATTAGGTCAGTTTGGCCCTTTATGGCTGAAAGATAAATACTTTGGATAAAAGGGTGATTAGTACAAAGCATGCTTGGGGGGTGCATTTTACTAATTTTCTTTTTACTAAAGAAAATTATTAGTAACTACCTCTGGTTTTGTTTCTTGTTTAATAATTATAAGGAAAGTTAAAGTAATCTGCTAAAAAAGCATGACAAAGCTAAGCAAACATGGCTGCCACTCTCACTAAAGTTACTCCATTTTGACTTTTCACCCTTTCAAAGTGACATCTTTTGATCAAGTACTAACACTTCTGAAAGCACAGCTATATAGTATACAATATCACAGGTACATTTTTGCTACAAATTAAAGTATTACTTCTGAAACACATTATCAACAGAATTTATTTACCTAAAAGTAGGCTGCTGACTTCACATGCCAATGTTGGCTTTCATAATTCTAGATTTAAATGTTTGAACAACTATATACGGAGAAGTACGAAGTATTACATTTTTCAGGATTTCTTCTCAGCCTAATTAATACCTTACGATAATAATCCTTTGGACTCTAGAAAGATACCTTGGTGAGGTGATTTTTTTTGTTTGTTTGTTTGGCATGTATGTTTTTTATTAAAATGTTCAAGATTTGAGCTGCATAACTTTTATATTGTACTTAGATTTTTTCAGTTTTATTGCGTTTAACTGACAAGCAGAATTTGTATATGTTCAATTGGTAAAATATGTATACTTTTTTATATGTATACATTTTTAAAATTTAAAATTTTCTAAAAGATGACTATTTTTATATTGTTTCTAAATGTTTTTTCAACTTTTATGCACTAGGAAGAAGGTTTCTTGGTTTCACTAACTCAATTCTCTTTACTTTTCTGATTCCATTTCTCCATGACTAGAACAGGGACAGGAAGGAGGTATTATAGCATTTCATTGATGCTCAAAGCCTGGGAGGGAATGCAATGCCAGAATGGCTTGTCTCTATACGCTTTCTCATTTATCCTATACAGAGCATAACATAATCAAATCGTAATAGTAAGTACTTACCTTGCACTAAACAGATCAATCTTTTCCATTAGATTTGTCACATGAGACATGAACTCAGCTGTAATTGATTTCAAAGTCATGTGGCACAACAGCCACTGTAGTATTTTTCCTATAATAATCTCAATCAATAGACCTAGCAGCTTAACAAAAATAATTACATCAACAGATCTGCTTTCCAGACACCATTTTGTTCTTAGGTGTTAGAAACAGTCTGGTATTAGAAGAAATCCAATAAGTAGAAGCAGGAGGCTAAGAGTCTGGGTAACTAAGTGCTTATGCCTCCTGGGTTCCAGTGATACTGATTCCCTCATTTTCTCAATCTTTTCACAGCTCACAGCACAGTCCATCAGTCTTACAAGCATTTCTAATAGTTCCTGGATTTGGAGTTTGATGCAGGCTTTGTATGAGCAGATGCTTATATAAAAGCTAAAATAGGCGGGTATTAAAAGGATTAAGTGATTCAGTAGAGTATCTCAGCCAGCCATAATTCAAGACACAATAGTTCAAATCTTTCATTGCTGTTTTCTTTGATAAAATGTAGGTTTTAACCTTTTGGGAAGTCTTTTTCTACAGTGTCAGCAGCAACTCCAGACCTGTCAACTCAACAATACTTTACAACTAATGCCTTTCACAATGTCTGAGGTAGAGAAAGGAATTGCAATAATACCACCTAGGATTCTGTGAGATTGGAAATGTAGTAGCATACATGGGCTAGTTACTTTGTGTATGGAAATAGGTGAGTCTGCAGTGACATGAGGGGGAAAAAATACCTCCAGCAGAAATTCAAGTCACCGAAAAGAATAAAGTTATTCTATCAGGGGATATCAGAGACCAATGCATCACATGTCTAAATTCAAAATATAAATATGATTTTACTGTAGTGTTTAACTTGAGAGTTTTGCAAGGCTAATTTTGTTTGCATAGAAAGATTGAACATTAATTTAGTCATTGAAAGGTAGAGATGGATGTTTCTGTTTGTATTGGTTATTTATTTATTCATTTTAGTTGCAGATTTCTTCTGTTAACCTCACAGAATGTGACTAGCAATTAACTTTAATTTGTCTTGTTCACTGCAAACCTTTGAACTTCATATTTTTTGTCCATATCAAAACATAATTTTATTAACCAAAGTTAGAATATTTTTCTACAAAGCATTTTGTTAGCTCTGGCACTTCTTGTTCATCAGGGTCTAACCATGCATTCTTGAACATCAGAGTCTAACCATGTTCACTCATTCAGAAGGCATTTATTGAGTGTCTGTCATCTGTTTGCTATTGTATTAGAAACAACAATGAGCACACAGACATGGTCTCTTTTAAATAAAGGTAGAGATGATTTTGACCAGAAAAATTAGTGAACAAAAAAACTTGACATGAGCACTAATTTGAAGACAAGGGAATGTATGGTCTGGCCTTAATAGTAAGAATTTTTTTAAAAAGGAGAAAGAGAAAGCAATTTAAGCCTAGCTATTTAAGTAAAAGTAATATTTGGCCTAATATGCCTGTACTGTTATCAGTAGATTAACTCAAATATGTTATATGAATTTTACGTTTCCAGAATGGCCCTATTATGTAAGTATGTATATGTTATACAATGCCTATTTCAAAACTGCATATAAATTTATTGGTGTTAAAAACAACTTTTTTTCTAAATTTAAAGAAAACGAGCAAACAAACAAACAACAATAACAACTAACTCTATATGAACCTCATGTCTGAATTTGTTTAAATTTTGAAGCCAGACTGGGAATGTGGAGAAAAGGGAAAACTTTTACCCTGTTGGTTGGATTGTAAACTACTACAACCTCTGTGGAAAACAGTGTGATGATTCCTAAAAGATCTAAAAATCAACCTTCCATACCACCCAGCAATCACTATTCTGGGAATAGTCCTGGAGGATCTCAAATTGCTCTATAAAAAAGATACCTGCACATACAAGATTATCGCAGCATTATTCACAATAGAAAAAACATGGAACCAACCGTGCCGCCCATCAAAAGTGGATTGGATAAAAAAAAGACTCAACAAGACTCCTATTATCCCCATACACAAAAATTAACTCTAAATGGATCAGAGACCTAGATGTAAAACCTCAAATAGTAAGAACCTTAGAAAATGCAGAATACACCCTTATGGAAATTGGAACTGACATCCAATTCCTGAACAAAACCCAAAAACCACAGGCCATAAGAGATAAGATAGACAAGTGGGACCTCATTACACTGACAAACTTCTGCAAAGCCAAAGAAACCATCAAGAGAGCAGGAAGACAGCCCACAGACTGGGAAAAAGTATTTGCCAACTCCAGGTCTGACAAAGGCTTAACATCTTGGATCTACAAGGAACCCAAATGTGCGGAAAAGAAAAAAACAAACAACCCCATTATAAAATGGGCAAAAGATATGAACAGATACTTCTCAAAGGAAGACATCCAAGCAGTCAACAGACACATGAAAAAATGTTCAACCTCACTAATCATCAAGGAGATGCAAATCAAAACCACACTGAGATACCACCTAACTCCAGTCAGAATGACAATTATCAATAACTCAAAAAATAACAGTTGCTGGAGAGGGTGTGGGGAAAAGGGAACACTTTTACACTGTTGGTGGGGGTACAAACTAGTGCAACCTCTGCGGAAAACAGTGTGGCGATTCCTAAAAGCTCTAAATATCGACTTCCCATATGACCCTGCAATCCCCCTACTGGGAATATACCCAGAAGAATTCAAATCACTCTATAAAAAAGATACCTGCACACGAATGTTTATTGCAGCATTGTTCACAATAGCAAGAACCTGGAAGCAACCACGCTGTCCATCAAAAGAGGACTGGATTAAAAAAATGTGGTACATATTCATGATGGAATACTACACAGCCATAAAAAAGAAAAAAATCATGAATTTCGCAGCAACCTGGATGGAACTAGAGTCTATAATACTGAGTGACCTCTCACAGAAACAAAGATCTGAGTATCACATGTTCTCACTCATAGAGTGGACCTTGAACATCTATCGTAATATTATAAGAAAAGGGTTGACAGTGGTGGGAAACTATGGTGGGGGGAGGGAGGGGAAGGGAGGTGGGATTAACGGTAGTCAATATCTGTCTGGGGACGGGGAGACACCCCTTATCAACAAAGGTGCCTGAACGAAACATATTTGTTATGTATACATAACCCCTAACTGTACCCAACAATATCAAAATAAAAAATATTGATTAAAAAAATGTGGTACATATACATGATGGAATATTATGCAGCCATAAAGAAAGATAAAATTATGAATTTTGCAGCAACTTGGATGGACTTAGAGTCTGTAATACTCAGTGATCTATCACAGAAACAAAGAACTGAGTATCACATGTTCTCATTCATAAGCAGATCCTGGGCAATTATCATAATACTATAAGAAAGAGATTGACAGTAGTGGGAAACTGCCGTGGGAGAGGGGGCACACATCATCAATAAGGGTACCTGATCTCAAACCAGGTGAAGAGGGGATCAAAGTGAGTCCCAAACTTTACCTGTACAATGACCTTGAATTGTACCCCACATCTTTAAAATCTCTTACAGAAAGAATTATTAAAAAGTACAGTGATGTTGTGAAAGAGATAAATCAAATATTGTTTGGATATCTGCTGTTAACTTTTTGCTTCTTACTTGAAAAATAAAATAGAACCAGCAGTTAAACAAACAAACAAATAAACAAACAAATAAATAAGTCTAAACATTTAACCAGAAAAAGAAAAAGAAGAAGAAGAAAGGAAAACCTTATGTCAGGGATAAGCTCTCATATCTCAATAATTATCCTGAATGTGAATGGACTAAATGGACCACTGAAAATACATAGAATGGCAAAATGGATAACAAAAACATGATGCAACAATATACTGTCTCCAGGAGACTCATCTCACCAGAACAGACACTCACAGCCTCAAAGGAAGAGGTTAGAAAACAAATTTTCAGGTGAATGGAACACAAAGGAAAGCAGGAGTTACGATTTTGACATCAGACAAATTATCTCTTAAGCTATCAAAAATTTAAAAAGATACAGACGTTCACTACGTAATGATAAAAGGTTCAATCCGCCAACAAGAAATAGCCATCCAAAGCATATATGCACCCAACGCAGGAGCACCAATTTTCATAAACTAGCTTCTAAGTAAACTAAAAATTGTATTGACTCTGATACTATCATGGCTGGTGCATTAAACACTCCACTTACAACCCCAGATAGATCATCAGGGCAAACAATCAACAAGGAGCTCTGGAACCTCAACATGATGCTTGACCAAATTGACTTAAGGCATATCTACAGAACACTCCACCCAACTACCACAGAATATACATTTTACTCATCACCACATGGAATGTACTCCAAGATTGACCACATCCTCAGCCATAAATCAAGCATAAACACATTTCATAAGATTGAAATACTATCATGTACCTTCTCAGACCACAATGGAATAAAAATAAATATCAACACCAACAAATTTCCCTTAAAATCCACAAATACATGGACACTAAACAGGATGATACTGAATAACTCCTGGATCAACATGGAAATCAAAACAAAAATTTAAAGATTCCTGGAGTTATTTTTAAAATATATTTATTTTTATGGAAGTTTAGGCTCAGAATGCTTTAAAAATGATATTAAACAGTTGTTTTTCAAAAAAATTTTGCCTATTATTTATCTAATAGATTAAGGCCAACATCCTCGAAGAAGAAAAACATTATCTAAAAATTAATTTTAGAAATAATTATGAAGGTTATGAGATAAACAATTGCTATTGCCATTGAAAGTACAGGAGGGTTGAAGAATTCTGTTTTTGTGACATTATTTCTTCATGGTGCTTTTAGCTCTACATTTAGATAAAATTGACAATACTTCTTACATATTTAGGTAATTTTCTCTGTTATGTCTAAAAGTTATCTTTTATTATTAGAAATAATTTAAGAAATTGCTCACAAAGTTATTTTGGTCTCATTTTGAAGCTAGATGTTTATATTTTACTTAGGTATTCTATTTTAATTCTAATCTTTAAGGATATTTTCTCTGACAAAAAAGCATCTTATTTATTTTGAATGATGATTTGCAGAATTTATTCTTTTTGCAAGTGACAAGGTTTATTTTAATAAAAAGTATGGTTATGGTATCACAAATTACAAGAAAGTCCTAAATCAATATAATTTAACTATACTATATTTATTTTTTTTCAATAGTATTGATCACATACTTCTAATAGAGATTGAAAACAGATATTGTTGACACATTAGCTTCTTCATAATGTATCATTGATCATAATATGAATTATTGTGAAATTAAAAAAAGCCATTTATTCCAGGCTGATATGTTAATGTGTTCCCATCATTTTAATTATGTATGGTAGAAATGAGTGATTTATTGACGAAAGTTAAGAAAAACCTAATATTGTAAAGAATATCCATAACTTGGTAAAGAATATGTTATAGATTCAGATTTCTTTACTTATTGTTTTGTATTCTGCCTCCAATTTTGTAATAAGAAATGAGCAATTTACATAGCCAAAGGAATTGAATGACTAAGTTCTGTTTACCTGGTATCTTTTTTTAATAAATATTTTTTCAGTTTTAGTTTCCTGTTCATAGCTCTAATTTACATTTCATGTTATTTAAATTTTCTGATTGAAAAGCAGTTAAGATTGAGGTTAAAAATCTTGCAATTTTGATTAATCTGATTTATCGATTCCCACAGTATACAGTGAATACAGGCATCTATAATATTAAACCAAAGAAATAAAAAGCAACATCTCGTTGAGAAACATAATTTTTATTTATGCAACTGAGCTCACTTTGAAAGAAAATAGACATTTTAAAAGTTCTAAGTAGAACAAGTTGTAAATATAACCATATACTTAGATATAATAATGGATTCATTGCAAATGCATTATTTTGTAAGAAAGTATACATTTTATATATATTATCTCAATTAATTTTTAACCTTCCTAGCATATTTAACTAAAGGATCATTTGTGTACAGTTACTGATGAAGATAGAATACCTTGAGATAGTGGTATAAGATTAAGTTTATCAAGGATTGTTCCATAGAGGAGGAATTGAGATTGCTGGAAAAAGAACTAATTATGAAACAGAAGGTATTAAGAAACCCAATACAGAAAAATTTTACTAATTTGGCTAATGGAACTCATTCTATTAGCTCTTATTGACTTATTATATTTGTTTCATTGTCACTTGTGTGTTTGAATGATTTATTCTTAGATACATGAAGTCACATGATGGTCCCACTGAGTTTTGTTTGGCATGAATGATATTTTTAAAATTTTAATAATTTTGAATGAAGCAGACAGTTCCCAATTTACCTAGTTTCTAAACTCTATGCTGTCCCATGTTTACAGTGAAGGCATTTAGATTTGCTAACCTTGGTTTTAGTTCATATATTAACTGAAAGTGTACTATGTGCAAAGAAGGCATAAAAGAGACCCATTTCTCTTATCTTCCTATAAAGCTTACAGTCCAGTAGGGCAATCTATAATAAATCAATAATTACATATTTAAATTAAAGTAATATTAAATATCTGAAAGGAAACTACACAACTTAAGTTTAACAATATTATTTAAACTAGGAAAATGACAATTAAGCTAAAATTTGAAAAATTCGTGAATAAGGAGAAGGGTTTTCCAGGCATTCACTATTTCTTTTTTTAATGAGAAAAGTAAGGTCTGGAGAGGCAGGCATTCATTACCAGTTAATAGAGAAAGAAAATACAGGCATTCTGGCTTCCAGAATGGAATTCTTTGAACACTCAAGTGTTTTTATCATCCTTTAAAAATAATCTAATCCTATAAATTACACATTTTTTGTGATGAACATTTATAGTTTTTTTTTTAATTTCAAAAAATTGAATGAGTAGAGATACTTTGATTACCTTTCACTGTTTGATTGGATCTTCTCTAATGTGTCACAGCTAAAGATTATAGGATAAAATAATGAAAAAATTCACTAATTGGATTAGTTTGTATTTCTTTTAACTAGTTAAATATTTTTTTCTTTTAACTAAAACATACTTTTATTAAAATGATTATTTCCCATTTTAAATAATAGTATGCATATAATATTTTCTTTTTTCAACTAATAAAATTTGAATTTGGGTACAGACAATAAAAATGTTCATATCACAAACCAAAAACAATATGAATTGTTTCATAGCAATCAAACGATATGGATTGTGCTTCAGTGAGCAAATGATCCATTATACTACAGAGAAATCTGAGTAATAAATATGCCAATGTGCTATGATTTTTGGATACCATTTTTATTATTCTTTGAAATACATGGCCCCACCCAAAAAATATTGTTTTCAAAAGGTCAATTGCTCTATTTTTTCTATGTGCACTTAGAGAATCAAATATGATGAGTCAGAGACTATTGTAATAATTATTGGTATCAGATCCCCAAGGGCAGTGTTTCTAGTCTTGAGCTCTCATCCGTGCTCTCGATCCTTTAGACCAATCAAGGAAAGCCTTTAAATAAACTAACTACAGGGCACTACCCTTAAAATTATATGAATTTGGCACTAGTTTATCTCATCAGGAATATGACAGGATCTATCCCTTGAGTCCTTTACTTTACCTGCTCCTCCATTCAGGCAGAGCAGACAGGGGTTCTAAAAACTAGAATGTACCTAATTCTACCCAATATCTCACTTCTAAATATGTGTTGGATGAAGGGAAGACAGTCAAATGAAAATGCTTAACATTTTTATAGCTCTCACTGTGTGCTAGGCCTTGTTCTTAGAAAACCACATGCTACTCATATGAACCCTATTAGGGAGATAATATTATCTTTATGTTATAGGTGAAAAAAACCAGTGTACAAAGAGCTCAGTAAAATTAGCTAAAGGCCTACAGATTGTGAAGTATTACAATGAAGGCAAATAGTTCCAGAAGCTATGCCTATTAAAAAGTTAGCTTTGGAATCAGCCTTATTTCCAATCTGGACTCTAAAATTTACTAGCTTTGAGACTTTGGATAATTTGTTTATCTTGTTTTAAAATAAGTTTCTTGATCTGTAAAATGAGAAGAATAATAGTACCTACCTTATAGGGTTTCTGTGAGGATTGATTATAAAGTATCTTAGGACAGTGGCTGACACATAGACAGCACTCTAAGTGGTTGACTTTTATAATCACTGTTATTATACAGGAGCACCTCTTTTCATTGTGCCTTACTTTGCTGAGTTCCACAGACCGTTTTTTTTTTTACACATTGAAGGTTTGTGGCAAGTTTATCAGCACCATTTTTCCAACAGCATGTGCTCAAATTTTGGTCATTCTTACAATATTTCCAACATTTTCTTTATTATTTTATCTGGCATGGGGATCTGTAGTTAGTGATCTTTGATATGACTATTGTAATTATTTTGGGGCACCATGAATCACACCCATATAGGACAGCAAACTTAATAGATAAATGTTGTTTGTGTTCTGACTGCTTCATGGACTAGCCCTTCTCTCCCCACTCCTTGGGCATTTTTCTATTTCCCGAGACACAACAATATTGAAATCATACCAATTAATAATCCTACAATAGCCTTTAAGTGGTCAAATAAAAGGAAGAATTACACATCTCTCTCTTTATATCAAAATCCAAAAATAATAAAGCTTAGTGGGAAAGGCATGTGAAAAGCCAAAATAGACTGAAATTCTGGCCTCCTGTATCAAACAGTTAGCCAAGATGTGAATGCAAATAAAAAATTTCTTGAAAAAAATTAAAAGTATTAACCCAGTGAACACAAGAAAACCAAGAAAACAAAACAGGCCTATTACTGATATGGATAAAGTTTTAGTGGTCTAGATAGAAGTTAAAGTAGTCACAGCATTATCTTAACCCAAAGCCTAATCCAGAGCAAGAACGTAATTCTCTTTAATTTTATGGAGGCTGAAAGAGGTGAGAAAGTAGCAGAAGAAAAGTTGGAAGCTAGCTGATGTTTGTTCACGAAGGTTTTTTTTTTTTCTTTAATTTTTTTTTTTTATTTTAAAGATGTGGGGTACAATTCAGAGTTAGGTATACAAATGTTCATTAGGCAGATACCCTTGTTGATGAGCTGTGCGCACCCCCTCACAGCAGATTTCCACTCCTGCCAATCCCACAGACCCCACCGGCAGTTTTCTACTACTCCCAATCCTTTTCTTATAATATTACAATAATTGTTCAAGGTACGCTTATGCATGAGAACATGTGATACTCAGTTCTTTGTTTCTGTGATACATCACTCAGTATTATAGACTTCAAGTCCATCCAGGTTGCTGTGAAGTTCATGATTTTGTCCTTCTTTATGGCTGCATAATATTCCATTGTGCATATGTGCCACATTTTTTTTATCCAGTCCTCTTTTGATGGGCAGCATGGTTGGCTCCATGTTCTTGCTACTGTGAACAATGCTGCTATAAACGTATATGTGCAGACATCTTTTTTATACAGTGATTTTAGTTCTTCCAGGTATATTTCCAGTAAGGGGGTTGTAGGGTCATATGGAGGGTCGATTTTTAGATCTTTTAGGAATCATCACATTGTTTTCCACAGAGGCTAGTTTACACTCCCACCAACAGTGTAGAAGTGTTCCCTTTTTGCCGTATCCCCTCCAGCATCTGTTGTATTTTGAGTAATTGATGATGGCCATCCTGACTGGATTTAAGAGGTATCTCAGTGTCGTTTTAATTTGCATTCCTCTGATGACTAGTGAGGCTGAGCATTTTTTCATGTATCTGTTGGCCCATTTTTATAACATAAATGTGTAAGGTGAAACAGCAAGTGCTAATGTAGAAGCTACACAAATTATCCAGAATAGATCTAGCTAAAGATAATTGATGAAGGTGGCCACACTAAATAACATATTTTCAGTATAGATGAAAGAGCCTTCTATTGAAAGACTATACCATCTAGGAGAGGAAAATCAATACCTGGCTTCAAAACTTCAAAGGATAGACTGACTCTCTTGTTAAGGGTTAATGCAGCTGATGACACTAAGTTGAAGTCAATGTTCATTTACTATTCTGAAAAATACTAGAATTCTTAAAAATTATGCTGAATATATTATGTGTTTTATAAATGGAACAACAAAATCTAAATGCCAGCACATCTATTTATAATATGATTCACTGAATATTTTTAGCCTGCTGTAAAGACCTACTACTCAGAACAAAAAGATTCTTTTCAAAATTTCACTGCTAATTGACAATGCACTTAGTAACCCAGGAGTTCTGTTGAAGATATATAAGGAGATTAACGTTTTCATGCTTACTCACATAACACCCATTCTGTAGCCTGTAGACCAAGAAGAAATTTCAAATTTCAAGAAATACATTATGTAAGGCTATAGCTACCATAGATAGTGATTCTACTATTTAATCTGGGCAAAGAAAATTGAAAACCTTCTGGAAAACAAACAAACAAACATCATTTTAGATGTCATTATGAACATTTCTGGTAGGCAGTCAAATCATCAACATGAACAGGACACTCAAAAAGTTGATTACCACCTCATAAATGACATGAGTTATTCAAGATTTCAATGGAGGAAGTAACTGCAGATGTGGTAGAAATAGCAAGAGTAATACAATTAGAAGTCGATCCTAAAGATGTGACTGAACTGCTGCAATCTCATGATAAAACCTGAACAAATGAGGAGTTTTTCTTGTGGATGAACAAAGAAAATGGTTTCTTGAGATGACTCTTCTCCAGGTGAATATGATGTGAACATTGTTGAAATATCAATAAAGAACTCAGAATATTACCTAAACCTAGTTGATAAAGCTAGGTTTGAGAAGATTGACTCCAATGTTTAAAAAAGCTCTACTCTGTTTAAGAAACAACATAGCATACTACAGAGTCCATAAATGTGGCAAACTTTGTGTTTGTCTTATTTTAAGAAATTGCCTCAGATGCTTCAGCCTTCAGTAGCCACCACCCTAATCAGTAAGCAGCCATCAACAATTCAAGACCTTTCACCAGGAAAAAAATATTATTATTGGCTGAATATTCAGATGACTCATCATTTTTTGCAATAAAATATTTTAAAATTAACATGTGTATATTATTTTATAGGCATATTTATATTGCATCATTAATACACAGTATAGTGTAAACATAAGTTTTTATATGCACTGGAAAACAAAAAAAATTGTGTGACTCACTGTATTGTAATCTTTACTTTATTGCGCTGATCTGGAACCAAACCTGCAATATGTCCAAGGTATACCTAACACAAAGGTATAGGTGTGCTGGTAGCTGGATTCTGCAAAGAACTTTGGTGAAGAGTGATTAGAAATACGAAGTATCCTCTATTTTAAACATTTTTCATTGGAAGTGACAAGATTTATAAAAATGTTCTTAGTAGCTTATCAAATTAAACAAACAAAAATTTCCATTGATTTACTTAAAGTAGATTTTCTGACATGTGAAACGGTTATTAATTCAACTCTTTGCCTCACGTCTCTTTTCCACTCTGAACAAAGAGTTACACTTCTATAGAATTATACTTATGAGAGATATAATCTCATTACCCTTTTTGTGTAAATATTAGACTCAATGGAGACTATAGATAATTCTCATTCCAGAATGTATTACTATTATCTTGAAGACTGCGGGCAATTTTTACCACAGAATATTTTCGTCTATGTGTTTGATGCCTTCATTGAATAAAGTAATTCTACTTGTCCAATCCTTTGGGGGTCTACACTATTTGATTCCCAGAGAACAGAATGAAAAAGAAAAAGGGTGAAGCCCAACAACCACATACCATCAACAACCCAAGCATCAGATCAAAGTTTACAAAATTATTCTTTGCCAACTTCTATCCATTTTGGCTTGACTTTTAAAATTTCTATTTTCTTTAAGCATAAATGATCCCCATGGTCCTTTTTAGCCTGTTTTAATCTATATGTCAATTATAATTTTTAAGACCTGGGGGGAGATGAAAGAATATGAATTTCTCTGGTTTCTGCAGCCCTCACGGTTGATCTGCACTCTAAATCTCAGAAAGAGCATATGACTGCTGACTGATATTTCATTTATCTACAATTTGACCTATGCCTCTGCTTCATCTTATTGGCCACACACGCACTTCCCTGACTTTTTTCCTCATGGCATATAATCAATAACAAGGGCATTATTCATGTTTCCAACACCTATGAGAAGGCAAAAGTTTCTAAATTCACCACAAATCTGGGTGAGACATCCTGCACCAAACCTGAACTCTTGCGTTTAGTCCATCCTCTGTAAAATATGTTATGTAAAGTTGATTTCTTAGTTACGCCCTGGCCGTAAAGTGTCAAAATAAGTTATCTAAGTAACGTGTTTAAAAAGAAATTGCTCCAGAAAATTTTTTCTTTTCTCTTCTATAGGCAAAGTTATTGTTATTGAATCAATTTTTAAATGAGAGATAAGTGAATAGGCTGTACAAAATCATCCTATCACTTTGCAAGGTTATATTAATAAAAATAAAGAGCTTCAGTCTACAATTCTGTAATTTGACTGGCTCTAAATTATAAATGCCAATTCTTATCCTACAAATGCAAACTCACCAAGGGAATATCAATGGAAAACAATTACTGGGTGGATTTTTGTGCTTTGGTTTCACAAAATAAAATACATTTAGTGTTTTCAAATCAATGCTGGAGGAAATGTCAAGGCAGGGGTACACATTTACTCATTTTGCAGAGATGTCCAAAGCTATTAACTTTCTGCTCTTTAATTAGAAAAGCAATGCAAAACTATTTTCTTGCTCAATTGTAGGAAATTCAAGACATTTGGTATTGGGAAAGAGTCCTGAATTTGTGAAATCTTATAGATCCAAATGTATTTTTAGTATAATGGCAATAGTTGCTAAAAATGTGTTTCTATTTTAATGGTGATAGCTTGATTTGGTAAGTATAAAACCCAGGCGTACAAAGATAATGGATATTGAAAGAGGAAGATAATTATAGGAAAATGAAGATGCTTAAGTAGCTTTAAAAATAGTATTATACAATTTTCCTACACAGTGTATAAAACTGTCTGGTTTAAACTTAGTTTAGGGTAGGCATGACTGCTAAGGTATTTCCTAAAGAATTTCCTAAAGTATTTCCTAAAGTATTTCCTTAATAACAAATTGAGGGTTCTTCTGTTTATTTAAATTATAGTTTCTTTCTTTCACATGCAATTATTTAAAAATAAGATATTTTCTGATGTTCAGTCACACTAAGGAAATTAATATGACATAAACCTTAATTCCATGATCTGTAGTTACAGTCATTACTCAGATTATGAGTATAGGGAAAGGAAATTGGAATATTTTATGCCTCATGGTAATCCTCATTATTTTTGTAAAAGCTTTTATTTTCATTTTGCATCTTATAGATGAATAATGAAGAGAAATAGAAAGCTAGGGGAGAGATGGAGAGAAAAATAAGAGAAGACAGAATAATACTCTGAAGCATTCGATCCCTTTGGAAGTTCCCAAGAAGAAATCACAGGATAGGAGAGCCACTTCTCACACCCACTAATTGTAAAAATGAATGGCTGACTATTCATTAAAATGATTTGCTTAGTTAAGTTTGGAATAACAGGTTACTAATTGCCCTATTATCCTTTTAAGGAAAAGTCTGATTCTTGACCTAAGAGTGTGAGATGGAACCTAAGAACTTGAGAACGTAAAATCTCTAAATACATTTCCATAGAGAAATAAGGGATTGTCTTGAATACAAATAAAAATATTCTATTTTATTCATTCAAATTCAATTGCTGCTAAATTCTAACTATGGGCCACACATTGTGCTACAACAGAGGTAAGTAAGAACGAGTTCTTGCAAAATAAAAAAACTATAGCAAAAAACAAAACAAAACAAAAATGATATATATACATATATATGTATGTGTATGTATATATATATATATATATATATATATATATATATAATAGTGATTACATTTATAAGAATATGCAAGAAGAGGCAAAATTAACCTCTAATGGTAGAATTTAGAAAGTGGTTTCTTTGTTGAAGACACAAGGAAACTTTCTAAAATAAAGAAAAAAAAATGTTGGGTATGTTGTTTTCGGTGGTGATTCCTTTTCTGTATTCAACTGTCAAAATTTACCAAACTGTACATTCAAGATCTGTGCATTTTATTGTATGTGAATTATATCTCAATTAAAAATATAATTAAAAAGAAAAAACGGGATGTCCTGCCTTTTAAAAACGAACAGCATGATTTCTGGTGGAATCATAGCTTTTGACACAAGATATGCAGCTAACAGAGCCCAAGGCTGAATTTTTAAGTCTAAATTGCTTTTTCCTCCTATATTTTCGTACTTCAAGTTTAATGGAAATACTGTGGACTTTGAAATTAGATGATCCTGAGCATCCTCTCTTAATATCCTGAGCACCTTCTCTGAATATCCATTTTCTTATGCAGAAAATAAAAATGCTACCTTTGGTACTAGCTGTGCATGGAATTTTAACCTTCTTTTCAGTTTTTTTCCAATATAAAAAATAAAATGGGTAGCTTAAAAATGTAAAAGACACAAAATAAAAATATTGACATGCAAAGGTCTTCCCCTCTGTTGTCACTCAATACAATTCTACCTCTTGGAGTTAACTTTGATTAATATATTGGTGTGTATTCATCTTTATTAATAAAATTGGTCTCTGGACTGATAACAACAGAAGAATATGTTTATTTTATTGAATTTTTCACTTACCAGGATTTACTTGTATTCCTTCAAAACATAAAAAAGAAAACACTTTAGCTATGGTACATGTTATGGTTTGAATTCAAAGGGTTTCCCAATTCATGTTGAAACGTAACCTCCAATGCAACAGTATAAAGAGAGGTGACCTTTGGGAGGTGATTAAGTCATGAGAGCTCCATCCTCATGAGTGGCATTACAACCCTTATTAAAGGGCTCAAGGTTGAGGCTCTCTTGCTCCTCCATCCTTCAGCCATGTGAGGACACAGTCTCCCTTTGGCGCCTTTCACCCTTCCACCTTGTGAGGATGTGTCAAGGCCTTAACTAGAAACCAAATGCCTTGAACTTGAGCTTCTAGCTTCCAGAACTGTAACAAACAAATATGCTTACTTTATAAATTACCCAGTTTCAGGCATATTTTTTTGACAGCAGAACAAATGGAATAAGACAATATATATTCTCGAATGTGATAAAAGCATTGCTACATAGAAATATGTGCTTATTGCTTAAAATAGTATTCTCTTTGTGTGGCTTAAATATTAGCCTCTCCAAAGCAGGTTTCCATTAGCTCCTGGGGAAATATATACATATTTTAAGTATATATATAAAATTATATACTTCAGTTTAATGTTAAAATGTCTGACTCAGGAAACTGTCAACATTCAGATGTCAACACATCCACTCATTAAGTGTATAACTTTGGGAAATTTGCCTCAGATCTCTGTATTTCAGTTTTCTAATTATATAATTAATTAATAATAATACATTTTTATAAAATTATTGTGAGTATAAGGTGAATCAATACATGTAAAACAATGGCTTAGAGAAAACATTCATTAAATATCATCAATTATGTTCTTTACTAAACTGACGTTTATAAAATTAGCTACAGTTAAATTTAAAAATAAACACTAAAAAGTTTATTTTCTTCTTTATGTTTTTGTTAAAAGAAACTCCCACCTTAGAAAATACTTATTTTAAACAATATGTTCAAAATTTGTGTACAAACCACCATTTAAAGTACAGTATCTCAGCTTTTGGGGAATGCACACAGATTTTGTAATGAGGCAGCAAAAGGAATTTTTTTTCTTTTGCTACACCTGTTTTGATTATTTAAATAAAGTTGTAAGCAAAAGTATATATAATACATGAGCAATATGTTTACTAAAATGTGAAAAATATTTTTTATAATATATATTTTTTCTCATAATATAGTTTTTTCAGAATGCTGTTTTTTTCCCCCTAGATCAAATCAGGCAGCTGTCATACTTACTAACTCATGCAACCAATTATAAACTAAGCCAACAATATAATGACAGGAAATCAATCTAAAATTGTAGACAATATGGATATAGTTTTGTGTCCTTGAACACCAGCAGTTGTTTTATAAGGGATTATTTAGTACTTAAAACTAAACAAACAGTTGTAACTGTATATGAAGATAAATACGTCCTATGTTCTCAACCTACAATCATCTTTTGTGTTTTATAGATCTTTGTATACATATATAAGAAGCAATCTGAATAGATGGATAAACTAAAAAATTTAAGTTCCAGTTTTATGAACTAGCTTATTCTGAATATTAATAGCTTTTAATAATTAAAATGTAAATATAGAAACAAACACAATGGTGTTACACTTCAACAATATTTTTTTATGTGCACAAGGATAGAGAGAGAGCCAGCAGCTATCGTTCAAATCCTAGACCTGCTGTTTTCAAGCTATGCAAACTTTTAGCAAATTACTTGATCACTGTGTGTGTCAGTTTGTTGTTGCTCTTGTTCCTCTTCTTCTTTAAAAGATGAATAATTACAGTACCCCTTAGAGAGAGATCCATATAAAAAGCTTTTTAAAGTGTTAGGACATACTAAGCATTCACTTCATATACAATTACTATATTTGCATGTGTATGGGTTTTGAAGACAATATTATTGTTTTTGTTTCAGTGAATGTTTGTGACTTAAAATACTGGTACTTTTGCACCTCAACTTATCGCACCTGAGTAGGTATGCCCAAGCTAATGGTCAATATCTGTTCATGTTCATTTAATCAATGACCATTCCAACGTATATGTGATTAGTACTCATGACTGAATTTTAGAAGGACAAAATTATTAACTTCTCAGCAACTTGATGGACTTAGAGTCTATAATACTTAGTGATCTATCACAGAAACAAAGAACTGAGTACCACATGTTCTCACTCATAAGTGGACCTTGAACAATTATCATAACACTATAAGAAAGTAGTGGGAAATTGCCAGGGGAGGGAGCAGGGTAGGATTGACAGTATTAGGAAACTGCTGGGGGTGGGGGGAGGACCTCATCAACAAGGGTACTCGCATAATGAACATTTGTATACCTAAACCTAACCACATTTTTAAAATAATTTTATTTAAAAAGTAGACTGAAACAATTTTTTTTAAAATGATATCTTTAAGTCTTGCTGAAAGGCTGACTTTGCTTCTGAAGTTCAAGCTTTGTCTTTGACATCAACCTTTGTTACACGAGACCTGAGTTCAGAAAGAATGGTACCTGGCAGTTGATCATTAGACTAGAAAATTTTAGCCAAATACTCTGGTAGAGGAAGATTTTGTTGGTGTGAAATGATTGACACAAACTATTGAAATGCGCAGGAATAGGCACATTTTTCAAAGAAGAGAAAGTAATTCATCTTGTATTAAAATCACTGAAATGAAGATCAGAAGTCCTTGATTTTCATGCCAGCTCAGCCACTTGCCTGCTAAGTAATTTGAATTATCTGAGCATCAGTTTCTTTCATATAACAACCTCTGCCATGACTGGTGAGTTTATCGTAAGTCCTCCATAGGGACTGTAGATCTAGAGTTCAGAAATGACATTAAGGCAATATCCCTGCTCTTTGCTGATCCATTTTCTATACAATAACAAGAGCAATATATCACTCTTTAGCATGCAACTGTGTTTATCTGAAATTCTGCTAAACTCCTAACTAAAAGTTCCACAAGAACCTCAAACTTAGCATTTCCAACTAAATGTATAGTTAATTACCCTTTCTCTTCCTCCTATAGAAATTTCAGTTAGTGTCACCACTATCAAACAAGTCAATCAAGAAGGAGACCTTCCAGTCACCTTTACCTGCTTTTCTCACCACTCATATTCAAAAGAAATAAGTGACCACACAAATCTGTCTTGCATATTTGACCATATTACCCTGTCTAATAAATTTATTTAATGATAAAATAAATGCCTACGAATATATTTAACCAAGGAAGTGACAAATCTCTACAATGAAAGCTATAAAACACCAATGAAAGATGCTGCAGATGACACAAACTAATGGTAAAACATCCATCCCATCATCATGGATCAGAAAAAATAACATTTTTTAAATGATCAAATTTCCCATAGCAATCGACATTGCAATCCCTATCAAAATATCAATGCTATCCTTTACAGAAATCTTTAAAAATTCTAAAAGTCATATGAGTCTTAAAAAGAGTAAGAATAGTCAAAGAAATTCTAGACAATAAGAATAAAACTGAAGGCCTCACAAGCAGAACAGCAGGATACTTGTATAAAAATAGATATATGTCAATGAAACAGACTAGAAAATCCAGAAATAAAGCCACATATCTACAACCAACAGATCTTTGACAAAATTCAACAAAAACACACACTGGATAAACAATACCCTATTCAATAAACGGTGCTGGAAAAATTGGACTGCCACATGCAGAAGTCTGAAACTAGACCCTTATCTTTTATCATATAGAAAACTCAACTCAAAGTGAAATAGAGACTTAAATGTAAGACCTTAAACTGTAAAAATACTAGAAGAAAACATTGGTCTAGGCAAAAAAAAAAATATATATATATATCTATATATGACTGAGACCTCAAAAGTACAAGCAATAAATAAATAAATAAATGGGACTTAAACTAAAAATTTCTTCACAGAAAAAACAAAACAAAACAAAAACCTATCAACAGAATGAACAGACAACCTACACAATGCATCTGACAAGGGACTAACATTCAGAATTTATAAGAAATTCATTTGATAAAAAAATGTCGGCACTCATACCTTTACCACAGCACTATTCATGATAGTAAAGATATGGGATCAATCTAAGTGTTCATCAACGAATGACTGGATAAAGAAAATAAGGTACACATACACAATGGAATACTATGCAGCCATGAAAAAAATAAAATCTTGCCTTTTGCAGCAATATGTTTAGAACTAGAGACCATTATCTTAAGTGAAGCAACTCAAAAACAGGAAAACAAATACTGCATGTTCTCACTTATAAATGGGAGCAAAATAATGTGTACACATGAACATAGAATGCGAAATAATGGACAACGGAGACTTGGAGGGATGAGATAGTGGGCGGGAGGTAAGGAAGGAAATATTACCTAATGGTTACAATATATATTGTTGAGTGAGTTATACAAAAAGCCAAGACTTCACTCCTACAATTATCTATATAATAAAATTGCACTGGTAACCCTTAAATTCATAAAATTTTTAAAGATTATTTAAAGAATTACCAGGAAAAGTACTAAAATGAAAGAAGTTGAGAGATTTTCCCTGAGAAAAATAGGAATCAGAGAACCTGGGGTTTCTATATCCCATGCGACAGCACTTCTTTGCGTAGGGTAACCAACAAAGTGGAGAAAGTTGTGCACGAAAACTTTAATGAGGAAACAAAAAACACAAGAGTGCCCACTGAAGTATGAGGTGTCAGCCAAAGGACATAGAAAAAGACATGGGGGAAACAGAAGTAATTGATATTTGGAAAACATTCACTTACTTTTCATCACAATAAACCACTTATCTATATTCCCATGAGTGAAAAGACTTTGACCACCATTGTAGAATGAGATTCTAGTACACTAATAAAAATTATAAGATTCTAACAATATTCATTTAAAGCACACAAAAAAATTTATAGTAATATGAAAGAAAGGAGAATTAGTGAACACCAGGCATATACCTACTTTTTTGCAACAATTATATTTTGGGGAACCAGAGTTTTTCATTTCGAAGTATTGCTTACCACCTACAGAGTGTGCTGCCTCTTTTAGTGTAAGGCACTTTCTTTATCCAAGAGGTCCCAGGATTCCTGAAATTTCTGTATAGAGTGTGCTATAAATAACAACAAATAAATTCAGTGATTAATTTGAGACTAAATAGGTAAAAGTTGGTTAATACTTCTAAACTGGAAAACCAGAAGGATAGAAATAACATGAATAGAAGAGGCCAAATTGTTGACTACATTTTTTTTTTTGAGGGCAAAGAAATGTGTCCATTGCAGATTTTTCAGAATTTGAAATTAAAATTGTATGTGGAGATAAAAATGTTGGTAGTTATGAAAAGTAAAGATACTAAAAAGTGACTGGAGCTAAAGATAAACATCTGAGATAAACATAGTTCAATTGAGAACATTGATCTTCCTTGTCAGGAAGCGTAGAGGGGAATGGGAGTTGAGAACAGCACTTTAAAGGATAGCTGCCTGGAGTGGGTGGAAGAAAAAATGGAACCAGTAGGGAACACAAATGTGGTGTAGTCACAGATGCAGCATTGTTTGTCAGTGGCGAGGGTGTAGCAAATTAGACTCACTCCTTCAAGTGAAGTCAGGGAGTTAGCTGAAAATGAAGAGATATTCTTCTGAGTTTTAAGACTGAACGGGGTCCACCAGTGTTCTCTCAGTTGTGCTGTGCTGGCTGGAGGAATGAATCCCTTAATCACCAGTTCCCCTGGCAGTTGTTTGGGTGTTTCAAGTCAAATCGTTAGCAAAATCTGCACCTTTGCTCCCTGGGTATTCTCAGATTCTAGCAAAGAGGCCAACAGTGTGAACGGCAGATAGCCTGGATGATTGACTAATACACACATGTGCACTGAAACAGTTCTGTACTATCTGCCAGTCACATGATGTCTGTCCAATAGCTGCCTGAAAGAAAAAAAAAATAAAGAACCTGAAGAAGAAAACAAGAAGAAAAAAAAACATAATCAGTACTTGAGAATCACAAATTCTCAAACATTAGAGTGCATTGGAATAACCTATGATATATATTAAATTACTAATTTCCAGGTCTCACCTCCAGAGATTCTGATTCCATCGATCTGCATTGGTGGACCAGGTCCCTGCACTTCTGTAAAAGCTTGTCAGTGTTTCTGATGTTCTATTATTCTTTGAACACATTTTTTAAAACGTTGCCCTGGATAACAGGAGCTGAGAAATCTTATAAAACTGTATTGAAATGTTTCTGTGTAGACATACTCTGTTTTTACTTATAAACATCATTTGATTATTAATGTTATACTATTATATTATATACATAAAAATAAATGATTAGTGTGCAATATAGTTTCTGCAGTTTGATATTAAGTGATATTAAATACATTATTGTTTTCTGTTCTAGAAAAATTGATCAAAATTAATCAAATTTCGAGAAGACTGAGGGCATCATAAATCATGACTTAAACTCACTCATACTTGCATGTTGAAGGGAGTATGTTCAGGAGGCAAGGACTGTCCACCGAGAATATCCTGCTTCAAATGTGAATCTAAGAATAGATAAGATTCCAGCCAGCTGCAACTGACATGACATGGAATGGGGGAGGAAGTACTTTCAGAAATAATTAGGTCCCAGCACATTCAGAATGTTATAAATAATAAACGAAACCTTGAATTGGCTAAAGAAACAGAATTGGTGCAAACTTGAGAGCACAGGTGTTTTGTGTTTGGTATGCCTTGCCTTGCCCATGAGGCAGGCAGACACGTTCAATACAACTTAATGAATCTTCTGGGAAGACCCCAAATAGATTACTTCACAGGAGCCCAGAGCAGGAAAAGTCAAAGCCAGACTAACTGTAGTGCGATGCGTAGCTAAGAAAGAAGATACACTCTTGAACATTATTGACTGTGGAGGTAAAGTAATTCACTGTTATGCACAGAAGCTCTGAAAGATTCATTAAAAACTTTACTTGGAATCCTCCCAAGCAACAAATAAGATTTCTATGTAGTCATGTTCTTTTGTGTGTGTGTGTGTGTGTGTGTGTGTATTTTGTTGTTGTTTCTTGTATTTCCATTTTCAAGAAAATTGGTGTTTCACTAAGGTGGCAATCTAATTTATTTTACAGAGGCTTTTAATAAGTAACATACTAGGCATTATTCTAAGTACTTTATGAACATTAAACATCTATTCCTTATATCCATTTTATGGACAAAAAAAAAAAAAAAGCCCTGAAGCATAAAGAGGTTAAATAACTTGCCCAAGGTCACATAGCAAAAAGTGATAATAATAGACCTAGGAATTACACGCCACAGCCAGCCTTCACTCCCACAATTGCTTTGTTATTCTGCCTCTTGTTATGTTCTGCTGCCAAAGTACCCAAGCATTGGGCTGGGAGTACTTAATGGTACTGGGAGTACTTATTAGTATTTTGTAGGCTATCTATACAGCAGTAAATTTAGTAAGATGTCTCCAAGTAGAATTGAATCACACTATAAAATGACGTTGGTGCTGCTGCTGGGTCACTTGTTTGGGTCAAACTAACGAATACCGTATATGCTGAGATCTCATGTCTTAGAGTGTTCTCTGACTTATTAAAGACAAGGTGGCAGGACAAAAATATTAGAAGCAAACTAAAGAGACTGCAATTTTTCTGATCTCTAACATCTCTAGTCACACGTATATAAATCTTGATTGTCTCTTAAATCTGAGTTTGCTGAACAAGTGAGAAGAATGTGTCAATAATGGTTTCATGTGTTATTAGCAGCAAAATACCATTTTCCAAAAAAATGGAGGATCTAATATATAAAACAAAATAATAAGTAGTTTTAAGACTATCAAGATTAGGGGGCATGCTGACTCAGAACCAAGTAACTTCACCTGATTTTTAATCCCCTTTCTTAGATAATTCTAAAGCACTTTTTAGTAATAAACTTTGCAATGAACTGTATAGTTATACTGAATACATTTGGAAACCCTAGACTTCCTTTAATTGCTCTGAAGTTGATTATTTTTCCTTGGATTACAATTCTGTTTCTTGACAATGATTACTCTTCTGAATTAGACAAGGATAGGAGTTTCCTTTCCAGAGCTCAGAAACAATCACTGACAAATTGAAAACCACATACGAACTGAACTTTATAGCCATAACATTTCTGCTTAATAGGAATGATTAAAAATATTGTAAAATAACTAAGTACTATGAGCTTACCCTGGAGGTATTATCAATGTGTGCTTAACAATATTGAAGGTTACCCAAAGAGACAACAAAACTACCTTGGACATGACCTCTATTCATTATAAGGTTAGCACTAAATATGTTAGTGCATTACGCACAAGTGCTAATAGGCTCATAAATTTAGAGAAATCTAGGGGCAATGGAGTTGATTTCTCACTACCTTCTTAATAGAAGTTCCGATGAAAGGGTGGGTTAGTTGAATTGAATTGTGTGACAATACATACCAATAACCAAATTGAGTTTTGTTTATCTCGTGATATACATTTATTCTCATAAAATAAAGGCACCGACATTATTAACCAAAAACCCATTCAAATATTCATTATTAATTTTAAAAAAAGACTAGCAGCATAGCTAAGTTTCGGTTCCATGAGGGTGTGGTTATGCTATTAGAGTATCAGTGCAACTGCAAAGAGAATGTTAACATCTCAATGAGACCATTCTGCTGTTAAATAAAAATTCAAAAGCTTTTGAAATAAAGCATGCTACATTAATACCTTTATTATATTTTTCTCAGTATTATGAAACTTGGTAGGTTAGAAGAAAAATCCACCACAGTGAATCTATCTTTTAACTTTATAACATTTTGAATTTTCATGTGCAGATTTTTTGTACAGATCCATTATGTTGTTAGCATATTATAGGCATTGTCTTTTTGAGGCTACATTTTAAAATGTTAGTTTACCAAAAACAATCTCAAACAAGTCAGTCATGAAATTCACCTCATAGAAGGACCATAGAGAATTGACTACATAGGAAATCATGGTCAAAAGTATTTCACCTGATTATATGCATGCCTGACTCTCCTGCAGCCAAAATTGATGCCCTTTCTTAGACAAATCCTTTCATGGGCAAACATCTACAGAGTCCTGTGGAAAATTGCTGCATAATTCTTTGCATATAAAAAGAAGTTAAGCGGACAGCAGCCCATGAAAAGGAAACTTGTGACTTGAAGGGACACTTGGGTTGGGTTTTTTCCGCCTTTTAAAGCTCCAGGATTCTCAGAGAGGCTGAGAAGTCTCAAATAAACATTCCATGCCTGCTCAAAACATAAAAGCCTGCGTATTATCCTTCGGGTCTTTGGCTCTATTTTATTTTGGCCATCTGGAATTTCTACTCAATCACTGATAATATGCATTTTAAAACAAAGTAAGGTTTATTCTTCTCTAAATGTTCTGACAATAAGTAATTTTGATAAATAAAATAAACCACATTAAGTGCATATTTATTAAGAATTGATATAATAAGTTAATTTCTATATCGTATTTTGAAAAAAAGTCTCTTGTACTGTTTGACCTATGTTATTATTTATTATAGTGAAAGAAGCAATTGCTTAACAAATTTTTCAGATCTGAGCTGTATCATAGCCTCTACTTCCAATGCTTCGTTGGAGAATTTGATTTGTATGTTCTCAAGTGTCTCATGTGAATTATAAAAATTAATGAAAATATTTTGTTGAACAATTTGTGTGAGGTTTTGTTATGATGAATCATTAAATTACATAGGCTAACATACATACATAGCCACTTATTGTATGAATTTTTGAAATGCTGTCATTATAACAAAAAAGATAATTGTGAAAATGTTTTCTACAACACAGCAAATATCATTTTGGGGTAAGGCCCAATTCTTGGAATAACCAGGAGTCCTTTAGGCAGTAAAACACTACCGAAACCCTAAGATAAATCCAAGACGTTCCTTTTAGCTCAGTATACAAAGCAAGAAAAAAAAAAGTAGACAAGAAATAGGACAAAAGATTGGGGATTATGTTATACATTTATTCTCATAAAATAAAGATGTCAACATTATTAACCACAAACCCATTCATATATTCACAACATAAATATAAATGAAAAGGAAAAATATGTATACAAGGAAAATGACAAAGGACTCAGGCTAAATGTTAGTAAAATTTTAGCCGTTAAACATTATGTGTCTTGTGGAATAAAGATTTTCCTTTCACTGATAATATTAACTCAGATGAGCAATAAGTGGATAGAATGCCTGATTAATTTATTTATATATAAAACATTTATGCACAAGGGGCTAGGCTAAGTGTAGGTATTAAGCAAGAAGCAACACCTGCATTTTCTCTAATGCAACACTCAGTTAACAGGCAGATTTGGGGCCAATAAATGCACCATATGAATTTTATGCGAGAGGCATTGAGGAGGTAAGGACACTTATGTGTGCTGGACTCTGACAATGGAACAAAGGAAATGTGAGCTGTGGACATTGTTTCTCAGAAGCTTGCAATTCCATTGACTGGAAAAGGCAGTCACACATAAAACAAATGAGTACACATGGGGATCAGTGTTTATTTAAGCAACCAAATGATAAAGACAAAGACTGCTGAGAAAGTTCAAGGAAGAGGAGAAGTAATATCAGCTCTGAAGGAACCAAGGTTCTCTAACATTAACCTGAGACTTTCTTGCATGTGATAGCTTTTCCTTCGACCTGTAAGTGCCTCAGAAAGGATTTTGTTTTGTTTTAATATTTCTGTTTTTTTGTTTTTTTTTTTTCTGGTGTTAACAGGAAGATGCCGTTTATGGACAATGAACAGTGAGCTTATATACCCTTTTTACAGGGAAGTAATTTTACAAAAAAATTCTTAGAATTAGACAAATCAGTAATTTTATCTAAGGCAAAAACAGAGCAAAGAGTTTATGCATGATGTTCTCCAAAAAATCATTTCAACGTGCATTTTTCTACATTTCAATGCCTTCTTCATTTTCATTTGTTTCCAGGTATCTTTTTATCTCTGTTTTGATTTCATCATTGACCCAGGAGTTAGCATAATGCTGTTTAGTGTCCGTGTCTTTGTGGGTTTTGGGGGAACCTTGTTGGTGTTAATGTTTATTTTTATTCCACTGTTTGTTTCTTTTTATTTTTCTAACAGATGGGGTCTCACTATGTTGTCCAGGTTGGCCTTGAACTCCTCGGCTCAAATGATTCCCCTGAGTAGCTGGGACTGTTGGGGGGGGGGTCACCACCCCGGTTTGTTTTTTGCTTTTTATTATGGAAATTTTCAAGCATATGCACAATTAGACAAAACTGAATGATGTTTGCATATGTCTTCCTCATCCACTCCCAACAACCAGTATCATCTGTTCTTCACATTTTATTTTGTCCTTTACATTTTTAAACTGTAAAGGAAAGGAAAGGTGCTGCTCAGCAATGCTTTAGAATTAGAAAAGATAAAATCCTTTAGGCAGTTCCCTGGTAATCAGATAAAATGAACTTTGCCCCTCCCAGGTAATCAGATGACCATCTGCTGCTTTCAGCCCCACCCAGGACTTCTTTCTAGAGTAGCTACTTGCCCCAAGCGAGGCAAAGTCTGGCTTCCAGAACATGTTGGAACAAAGGCCACCCCTGACTTCCTCAGAAATGCCCTCATTATCTGTCTGAAGTGTCACATTTGTTGCTTTGGTCAGGGGTGAATACACAATGGGTTGAAATAAGATAAATCAGTTAATAAAATCAAATTGCTAGCAAAGTAATAATATTAACCAGCTTACTCCATTTTGTGTAAAACTTTCATCTTAGTTACCTGCCTGACCTAAGAATCAATGCCTACGTGTGATGACAGTAACATTCCCATGACCACAGACCCCCAGCTTTGTCTCCTTTGGGCAGGTTATGCTGACCGTTGCCTGCTGACCGTTCCAGAATTCCTTCGCCATAGCTTCCATGTAATTGTGTGCTTTGTTAACTGAAATCAAATGTCACGCTTTGACATTTTCATAGTTTGTTCTTATATTCTGTTAGTGACCTAACCAAGGTCTCTTCGTTGTCTAATGATTCTTCTTCCTTGTCTCTATGTAACTCCCTTAAACTATCTCCTTCACTCATGTATGTCTTATTTTCTCTGTTACATTATTAACAGTGGAGGACCGAATTC
>CAUYQG010047219.1:0-17943 GCA_963574415.1 Tarsius wallacei | reverse complement strand
GCGCCTGTAGTTCCAGCTACTTGGAAGGCTGAGGCGGAAGGATCGCCGGAGCCCAGCAGGTCAAGGCTGCGGTGGCCAGGAGCGGCCACTGCACTCCAGTCTGGGTGACAGAGTGAGACTCCAACTCAAAAAAAAAAAAAAGATACCTGGAAATAAATGAAGGTGAAGAAATATCTTACCAAAACCTCTGGGATGCCATGAAAACAGTACTACGAGGGAAATTCATATCTCTACAAACACACATGAAGAAAATGGAAAGATCACAAATTAATAGCCTAACAAATCACCTTAGGAAGCTGAAAAAGCAAGACCACCAAAACCCTAACTTTAGCAGAAGAATCCAGATCACCAAAACAAAAGCCCAAATCCAGGACATAGAAGACAAAAAGATAATACAAAAAATAAATGAAACAAAAAGCTAGTTCTTTGAAAGGATAAACAAGATTGATGGTCCCCTAGCTAGACTGACCAAGAAAAAAAAGAGAAAAAGCCTGAATAAATACAATCAGACACACAAAAGATGAAGTCACATTTGACCCTGAAGAAATACAAAAGATCATTAGAGACTACTATGTACACTTGTATGGAAACTAACTGGAAAACCTTAAGGAAATGGACGACTTTCTGACATCACACAACCTGCTTAGGTTGAAACAAGAAGAAATTGAGAACCTAAATGACCAATAACAATCAAGGAAATTGACTATGTAATAAGTATACCACCTACAAATGAAAGCCTGGACCAGATGGCTTTACAGCAGAATTGTATAAGACATTTAAGGAGGAGCTGATAACAATCCTACTGAAAGTATTCCAGGTGACTAAGAAAGATGGAAGCCTCCCCAAATCATTTTATGAAGCTAATACCACATAGATATCCAAGCCAGGTAAAGACCCAACAAAGAAAGAGTACTACAGGCCAATATCTTTGATGAACATAGATGCCAAAATTCTCAACAAGATTTTAGCAAACCGAATTCAACAACACATCTCAAAAATCATCCATCATGACTAAGTAGGCTTCATCCCTGGGATGCAAGGCTGGTTCAACATTTGCAAGACAATAAATGTAATTAAATACATTAACAGACGTCAGAACAAAAACCGCACGATTATATCATTAGATGCAGAAAAAGCTTTTGATAAAATCCAGCACCCCTTCTTGATAAAAACTCTCAATTCTATTCCATTGTTCTATGTGCTTGTTCCTGTACCAATACCCAGCTGTTTTGATTATTGTAGCTTTATAGTGAAGTTTGAAGTCTGGTAATGTGATACCACCTGCTTTTTTTTTTTTTTTGCTGATGATGATTGTTCTGGCTATTCTTGGTCGTTTGTGTGTCCATATGAATTCCTGTGTTGTTTTTTCTAGGTGATTAACTTTCAACATATGAATTTGGGGGACACAATTCAGCTCATAACATTAGTAGAAAAAGAATGAAGTTGACATTATTAAAATTAATGACTTCTGTTTTTGAAAGTCACTATTAAGAAAATGAAATGTAGTTCTATTGATTTAAAATATTCACAATATAATACACAAAAAGTCCAATAAAATGGACAAAACAGCTAAATCAACTCTTCAGAAAGGGTGTACATTTTATTAGGAACATGGAAAAATGCTGAATATCATTGGTCACCAGAGAAATTAAAATTAAAATCGTAAAAGCTAACACTCAGTTAATTTTTTAAAGTGAAATAGCAAGTATTGGATGAGATGTGCAACAATTGAGACCCTCATGCATTGTTGGTGAAGAAGTTCAATATGCAATCACTTTAGAAAATAGTTTGGCATTTAAAAAATATATGAAGATAAAAATGCACATATTCTAAGGATTGTCATGCTAGCATACTTAGAAAAAAAGAACTGAGTATCACATGTTCTCATTCATAAGTGGACCGTGAACAACTATCGTATTACTATAAGAAAAAGATTGACAGTAGTGGGAAACTGCGGGGGGGGTGGGGGGAGGGGGGAGTGGATTGACAGTAGTGGAAATCTGCCTGGGGAAGGGAGGCACACCTCACCAACAAAGATACCTGCAAAATGAATATTTGTAAACCTAAGCCTGAATTGTACCCCACAATTTTAATATAAAAAAATTTAAAAATTTTAAAAAAGAACTAAAACATGTGTCCAGATATGATTGATCTCCAGATTATAAATAATAAACAATACTCAAATAGGATAACTGCCCTACCCAAAATTACATAGCCAGTGTGTAGTAGAACTGGAACTGTATTAAACTATTTTAAGATTTAATTCTGTTATTCAAGGGGTCTATTTTATTTGAACAAATTTCTTAGTAGATAAAGTATTACACCAAAGTCATATTTGTATTATTCTTTGATCCTCAAGAAGGAAATTACCTGTGAGGAAAAAAAAGAAACAGTTAGTGGGGTTTACGGAAAGGAAGATAAAAGTGGTCAAAGGACTTAAAAAGTTGTCACTTTTTTGATAACCAGAACAGTTACCTTCTAGAGATAAAATGAACTATAAGGTTTAAAGAGTTAAATGCTTTTAGAAGCTGGAGGAGGGAGTGTCTTCATTTCAGAAAATAGAAACCATACATTCTCAGAAACATTTAGCTTCACTTTTGGTTTTTGATTCCCCCAAAAATGTGTAATATTGCCAGATTTAATTCTTCCTGAGTCTAAGAACAAGTTTTATGTCATATATCTTCATTTACTATCATTGTTCATTCATAATTTGGCAGTTGGTTGTCACATATTTACAAGCTAATTCCCTTTTCTCTTTTCTGCTATGCACTTATATTTAGATTTAAAGAAATATTATCTTTTGACTAGGTAACCCTCATGAGGCACAATATAAAATAGTCTTTTGCCATAAAAGTAGAAATTGCAATATATAAGTTATCTTCCTACATTGCCCAGCCCTTGTAAAGATATATTCTCCTCTTGATTATTTCCTCAAAGTTATGTTTTTTCCCCCCACATGTTTATTTAAAGATCTGTTTCATAATATGAAGTAGAAAATTGGTCTCAAATTCATTCTTTTAGTTAATTATAGAATTGTAATTTTCCAAAAGGACCCTACTTCATTTCCATGGTTTTATCTTAGATATAATTTAGGTATACCTATATTATTTTTTAGTATTCTGTCACTGATAAGCCAATTTGGATATCTATGGTTTTTAACACAAACTTTTCTTAATCCATTACTTATAGAACTCTTTTTGTTAAATATCCTGAAGAAGAGTTCATTAATTTTTCCACTCATCAATATCATAAAGAAAAAAGTAATTGATTCCACTTATCAGGGTTCTACTGTGAGCCAGAATCTGGCTGATATATTTTGGTATATAAAAACTGATTTAAATCTAGCAACAGTCAAAGAAGACAGAATTTATTATTCCTGATTTATAGAAAAATAAAAATTCAGAGAGGTTAAGTGAGTTAACTAATGCCGCACAGATGGCGAGTAGTTGAGCTGGAACAAAATCACAGGTCCTTACAACTTTCAGAGTTGTCAGAGCTTGGCAGTGCCCTTGCTAGCTATGTGTTCCTTAGGGTGCTGTGTTCTATTAACCAGCTCCATAACTTTACATGCGTCAGGCCACTTGACTGCTACTCCAACCTTGCCACTCATTATAAAAATTGCAGCCTTCTGCCTCCTGCGTGCTAAGCACTACTACCTGGTCTTTATTGTTTCAAATTGTATCCTCCCAGTTACAATCATGAGGTCAATTCTGTAATGACCTCTTTTACTATCTTCCCTACCACAGAGAGCCCTTCTAGAATTCTCAAGAGTACCAGGCCTCTCTACCCTACCTCAACTTAGCCAACCCCAGAGGGAGCTTTGTAGCAATACATGTCCTGTCAAAGTTGTCCCTCATTGGAACTGAATAACTGCAACTCCATTAGTGGTTAGATGTGGATATTTCCCGGGACGTGTGTGACCTTGAGTGAAGCATACAGATGAGACAACTGTGAAGGTCCAACAACTGAAGGATCTGGTACATAAAAACTGTACAATTAATATTTAAAGAATGAAAGAATGAGTGACAAAAGATGTCATAGGGAACTTTTAGTAAATAAAATAGATTAATAAAATAAAGACTAAATGACATTTTAAAAGATTAATAAGCTGTCTCTACTTATTCCCCAACTGCTTAAAGTATCACAAACATTTCAAATGAATCCAACCATTGCCAACGTAATCACAAAACAACAATTAAAATGAAACATTTAGTGAGTCATCTGAAAAGATTAAAAACCCCACATCTGGCTACCTGGGACACTGTAAATGTTGGATTGAATGTAACTCTTCATCATGGTGTTTTGGCTTGATGTAGACACAGCTGTGTAATCCTGCTGGAAAGCCCCAACTGTGAACACTAGATAGTGAAATCCTTATTTTCAAATAAAATACCAAGCTTCATGCCAGGACTTCATAAAGTTTCTAAGTGACACTTTAATTATTAAGACTTTTTGCAGTTATATTTACCCCTTTCAGTTTCATTTCACTGAGATGCAATTAAAGAGAGAGAATAAAAATACTCTGAAATTGAAAATGATCTTTACTTAAATCTTGTGTTTTCACAGGATTTTGTTACCAAAAACAAATAGCTTTTCCTCTTCAAACTCAAGGTCATTGTACACAGTTTCACTAATTCTGTTCTTTGGTCTTTGAACTGTACATGTGGGCATTTGTAGAAATGTGTCCCTAACATTGATCAAGGCTAGCCCATTCAGAATGCTAAAGGAAATGGATGATAATAGGATTCTCTTTTTAAAAAAATGCACTTGGATATTTCAAATGTCAAAACTCAGCATAGATTCCAGAAGGCCTGTTGGCAACTACCAGTTATTTATGAATATATTAGTTTCCCAGGGATTCCATAACTGGATATCTTTAAACAGAAATTGGTTTTCTCTGTTTTAAAGACCACAAACCCAGTTCAATGTATTGGTTACTGGTAATCCTAGGCATGTAAATGTGTCACTCCAATATCTGCCTGAATGTTTATGTCCTCCTCAAAATTCGTATGTTGAAACCTAATTCCCAATGTAATAGTATTAAGAGGTGGTGCCTTTCAACTATGTTTAGGTCATTAGGGTGGAGCCCTCATAGATAGAATTAGTACCTGTATAAAGGGCTGAAGTTACCAGAGTTCTTTTATTCCATTATGTGTGGACACAGAGAAAAGGCACCATCTATGAGAAAGCAGACCCTCACCAGACACCAAATCAGCTGGTGTCTTAATCTTGGACTTCCCAGACTCCAGTACTGTGAGAACTAAATTTCTGCTGTTTATAACCCACCAAGTTTAAGAAATTTTGTCATGGAAGTCTGTATCATCACATGGCATTTTTCTCATTGTCTTTGTGTCTAAATTTTCCTCTTCTTATAAGGATGTCAATATTGGATTAGGAATTACCCTAATCCCATACATATCTTAATAGTGTCATCATAACTTAAGTACATGTTCAAAGACACAATTTTCAAAAAGATCACATTCACTGGTATCAGAGATTTAAACTTTAATATATTTGAGGTGGGGGAACAGACAAATTAAACCCACAACAATGAAATATTCACATTTATACTGAGAAATTCATATTGTTCTAACTAACAAGCCATCTTATCTTTTTCTTTTCCATATTCCCATATGTCTTCAGTTTCAACACATAGCCTTTATACAACTCTTCCATTTTATTGCAGATTCTTTTTAAAATTAAAACAAAGACTGAGACTAAACTTCAGTGAAGGAACAAATTATGGTATGGAAAGAAAATTCACAAAGCTTGAAAACTGTATTTTTGTACATAAAATGCAGAATGTATTAGCTTATTCATGTTTTCATTTATGCATTCAACAATTATTTTTGAATGACACCAGAAGAAACAGGATCTCTCACGGAATTTGCAAGTTAATTGTGAAAAACAATAATGACTTTTTAAGTGAAGTAGACATGTAAAATTACAAACTGTAACTAAGTGGCAAAAAAAGTAGCAAAAACCATGAGAATGGCATGTGCAAAATCATCATGATGAGAGAAGAAACGTAGCACACTGGAGGAACTCAAGGAAAAATGCTGTAGTCAAAGAAGGTAAGAGTGAGTCTAGGAATGGTGGAGAAGCAGGATTATGGGAAGAATTTAGGTTTAAGAAGGCTAAAGGTTTATCTATTCAAATCAATACTTGGAAGCTAAAGAGGAACCCATAATTAATCTTATAAAAATGGTAGTGTATAAATTATTAGAAAACAATGCAGTCTTCTTTAAATGTAATATCTTTGTTTACCATAGCAAAATTACAAATAAATTTCCATTTTACTAAAGCAGGAATGCTTCCATCAGCTTATTATCCTCTCTTTTCTTTTGATATCTTTTAATTAAATTCCAATAAACATTTATTGTGCAACTAGCAAGCATTAGCCTGCACTGTTTTCTTTTTTCTTCCAGTTTTGAAGTCTATTTCACAAATAAAAGTTGTATATATTCAAGTTGTAAAACATGATGCTTTTCTAAAGTTATACCATATGAAATGATTATCACAATCAAGCTAATTAACATAACCATCACCTCACACAGATAACTTTGTGTGTGTATGATGAAAATGCTTAAACTCCACTAGCAAATTCAAGTATGCATTATTATTAACTACAGACACTATGCTGTATATTAAATCTACAGAACCTACTCCTCTTATACTACAAGTTTATACCCTTGAAAACATCCTCCTCTTCCCCCCACTCCCGACCTCTGTAACCTTACTACACTCTTTCTATGACTTTGAATGTTTAGATTCCACAAATACTCATAAATAAGTTTAAACCAAATAGAAATGTTTGGAAAATATGTGATTTCATATATGTTTGGAAATACAGAATAGAAGCCATTTTTATTGCTTCATTTTTATGTTAGTATAGAAATGTACAAAGAAATGTCACCATGATGGAATAAGTCTATTTACTTTTACACATTTCTGTATACCTCACAGCCTCAGAGTTATATTCATATTCATTGGAACCAGATTTTATTTTTTACAGATGAGAATTTAAGTTAACTATGAGTGGAGTAAGTTTTGCAAGGTTACAAAGATATATCTCAGCAGAAATAGGCCTGCTGCTAGCTAACATATCACTTTTGGATGAATTAGGAAAAGGCATCTTTTTTCCGAGGAATTGTGAAGGGATTAGTGAAGCTGAAATCCAGTATATACACTATTGGCCAAGAATAGCTCCCAGTGAAGGGCTTCAATTTTATCCTCAAATGAGACACAGGATGTCCAGCCATATGTGTCTTCCTGGGTAGAAAAAAAAAAAAACATCCCAAGTCTCCCCATTCTCATCCAACATAGAACGAACATTTCAGTAACTTTACTGATTAAAATTATTTTTCACATAGAAAATAAGTAACTATGGTCATAGATAAGGTAACTAAAAACTTTCTAAACACTTGCTCAAATTTTAAAACAAAAAAATGGAGGTTAGCCAACACGGCCACGTTGTAGCTGCATGTCAGTGCCACTAGCAAGATGGAGAGTAGTGATTCCCTGCTATTAGACAGAGATACCCTGAGCACTTTTGGAAGGGTTAAGCATTGTGAAATCCATGGCAGACACAGACTTCCAGGCTCAGCATTCCCTATCTGGCATCAGGCGTGTACAGAAAAGGAAGATCTATTCTGAGAAGGAGAAGGGTGAGTGATTATGAGACACTTTGAATGGGTTCACCTTATCCCCACAGTGCAAAACGTCAGTTTTATGCAGGAGGAAACCTGGCTGGGATGCAGTGGTGGGTAGCAGAGTCCAGTTGAAACGGGGGTGATCCTGGGAAAGGCCAACCTTTGTGGTGACTCTGTCTGTCATACTGGTTGCCAGCACCTGGTGGAACAACAGACTGATGACACTCTTGCAGAGCAAGGGAGGGAGTGGGACCCCAGCCACTGATTAAGAAGGCACCCTAAACATGTTTTGAAGGGTGGAACTCCTCACACCCAGCAGGGGTCTTCTTGAACACACAGAGAGAAAAAAAAAAAAAAAACAGGCATGAGAATATAGATAAGATAAATAGAATAAGTCATGCAAGCTAAGCATGGATAGTGTTGAGATCACACTGGGTGAGGAAGGAGGGTGAGCAATTCTGGGACATGCTGGGTCAGTTCACCATCTTCCTGTCAGCCATCAGCCTGATATAGCAGGGACTGAAAACTGGCCTGACTAATTTAGCAGTGAGAGAGAAATTCTGTGGTAACAAGAACCTGCCATGTGATGAAGTTCTTCCCTCTCTCACTGAATAAAGAGAAATCTGACACAAATGAGAAAGGAGCAATGAAGAAACACAAGCAATTCTCAGAGTTTTAATGAGATAGCACATGAAAAAGCAGCCATGAGAGCACAAACAATGGAAACTATCCAGAATGACCTGCCTCAGTTGACAATCACAGAAATCAGATAATGGATGGCATAAATAAACAGAAACCAAGAGAAACATGAAGCAAAACTCAAAGAAATAGTACAGGAAGTAAAAGCAGAATTGACCAACTTCAAAAAAGTCTATTCTGAAATAATGGAAATAAAGAGCTCCATCCTCGAAATCAATAATAAAGTAGCAAGAATTGGGAACTGGCTCAATCAAGCAGAGGAAAGAATCTCAGACAACAAAGACTAAAATATGGAATTAGCACAGTCTGTTAAATATATATATATTTTTAAAAACTTCAAAAAGAAGGAACAAAACCTCCCTGAGATGTGTGAGTTTGTCAAAAACAACAGCAACAACAACAACAACAACAAAACTACACACACACAAAAACCTACCACTGATTGGTATTTCTAAAGAAAAAATGAAAAATGAGAACACTATGGAACAAATACTACATTTGGAACAAATACTCATTTAAGAGAACTTCCCCTATCTTGCTAGAGAGATGAACATTCAAGTACAATAGATTCAGAGAACCCCTGCAAGATATTACACAAGAAGACTATCACCAAGGCATATACTAAGGCACCTCCAAAAAAGTAAGCATACAAGAAAAATTTATAAAGGTAGCAAGAGAGAAAGTTCAGACTACCTACTGGGGAAAACCCACCATAGTTGCTCCAGACTTATCTGCAGAACATTGCAAGCTAGAAGAAATTGAAACACTATTTTTAATGTCCTTATAGATACACAATTCCAACCAAAAATTTCCTACCCAGCCACTCTAAGTTTCATCAATGAAGGAGAATTAAAATTCTTTCCAGAGAGTTAATCCTTAAGAGAATGTGCCATCTCCAGAGCAGCCCTTCAGGAGGCGTTAAATAAAGTGTTGAACATAGAAAAAAAGAAAAGCCATACACATCAAACAAAAATACAGGCAAACACAGAATCAACAGAGCATGTAAAACATCCACAAAAATGAGAACACACATACACATATATTTATATATACAAAGGTTAAAAGGAATCAAAGCTACTCCCTAATAGCCTGTGACAGGGATGAGCTCTCACATATTAATAATCAACTTGAATGTGAATGGACTAAATATGCACAGTAGAGACTTAGGGTGGCAAACTGGATACAAAAATAACCATGATCCAGCAATCTACCGTCCTCTTTAAACTCATTTCACTGCAAAAGCCATTCACAGACTCAGGGCTGGTGACTGGAAAATGACCTTTCACACAAATAGAAAACAGAAGAAAGCAGGTATAGCTATTTTAATATCAGAAAAAAGAGTCTCTAAGCCATCAAAAGTTAAAAAGGACATGGAAGGACACTACATGATGATAAAAGGCTCAATTCTCCAGCAAGAAATATCCATCCTAAACATATGTGCAACTAACACAGGAGCACCAAGTTTTATAGGACAACTACTAAACAAACTAAAAGAGCACATTGACCCTCACACAATTATATCTCCAGACCTAAGTACCCCACTAACAGCTTTGGATAGATCATTAAGGTAAAAAATCAACAAGGAGATAGAGTCTCAACTCAACATTTTATCAAATGGACTTAATGGACACCGATAGAATACTGCATCCAACAATTATATTGTATACTCTGTCCTCATCAGCACACGGAACATACTCCAAGATTGATCACATTCTTGGACATAAATCAAGCATGAGCGAATATCAAAAGATCAAGATAATACCATGCATCTTCTTAGATCACATTGGAATAAAAATAAATATAGCCACCAACACGATTCCTCCAAAACACACAAAGACATGGACACTAAACAACATGCTGTTGAATGACTTCTGTGTGAACACAAACATTAAGATGGAAAATTAAACAAATTCCTGGAAACAAATGTAAACAAAGCCACATCGTAGATTTCTGGGATGCCATGAAATCTATGTTAAGAGGAAAATTCATAGTATTGCACACACAAATCAAGAAAACAGAACAATCACAAGTAGTCTGCCTAACATCATACTTAAAGGAGCTGGAAAGGCAAGATCACTTGAATCCTAATTTCCACAGAATAACCCAGTTCACTAAGATAAAATCATAGTTGCAGGACATAGAAGAAAAACAATCACAGAAAGATTCAACAAGTCCAAAAGCTTGAAATTGAGGGTTCCCTGTCTAGGACGATTAAAGGAAAACAAACAAACAAACAAACAAACAAACAAAAACAAAGACACAGAGAGAGAGAGAGAGAGAGAGAAGAGAAGACAGAGCGGGAGAGAAAGCCCAGATAAACACAATTAGAAATGCAAAAAGCAAAATCACAACTGACCCTGAAGAAATTCAGAAGATTATCAGAGATTATTATAAAAACTTGTAAGCAAATAAACAAAAACACCTAAAGAAAATGGAGCGCTTTCTGACATCACACAACCTCCCAAGGTTTAAACAAGAAGAAATTGAAACTCTTAACAGATCAATGAGAATCCAGGAAATCTATACACCAAAAACAAAACAAAACAAAAACCCAGACCCATTGGCTTCCCAGCTGAATTCTATAAGACATAACTGAAATCTTATTGAAAGTGTTCCAGGCAGTCAGGAAAGATAAAATGCTCCCCAACCCCTTTTATGAAGCTTACGTCATAGTGATACCCAAACCTGGTGAAGACCCAACAAGAAAAAAAAAATCACAGACAATTCTCCTTGGTGAACTTAGATGCAAAATATTATAAACAAGATTCTAGCAAGTCAGATCCAGCTTCATATCGTAATGATCATCCATCATGACCAGGTAGATTTCATTCCTGGGATGCAGGGTTGGTCCAACATTTGCAAGATCATAAATGTAATTCAGCACATCAACAGATGTAAAACCAAGAATGGCATGATTATATCATTAGACACAGAGAAAGCATTCAACAAAATCACATCCCACATGTCTTCTTAATAAAAAACCTCAAGCACTTAGGCATAGAAGGAACATTTCTCAAAACATTGAAAGCCATCTATGATAAACTCACAGCCAACATTTTACTCAGTGGGCAGAATGGGAACAAGACAAGAATGCCCACTTTCACTTCTCCTGCTCACCATAGTGTTGAAAGTCCTAGTCACAGCAATCAGTCAAGAGAAAGAAATCAGGGGAACCCAAATTAAAAAAGAGGAAGTGAAGCTATTCCCCTTTGCAGATAATATGACTCTGTATCTTGAAAGCCCTAAGGAGTCTGTCAAAAGCCCCCTTGCACTGACAATTGACTTTGATTAAGTCTCCGGGTATAAAATCAATGTGCAAAAGACAATGGAGGATCATTAATCATTCTACAGAAAAGACACCTGCACATGCATGTTTATTGCTGCACTATTCACAATAGCAAAAAATGGAACCAACCCTACTGCCCATCAAAAGAGGACTGGATAAAGAAAATTGGTAACATACATGATAGAATATTATGCAGTCATAAAGAAAGACAAATTCATGGACTTTGCAGCAAATTGGATGGAGTTGGAGACTATAATACTTAGTGATCTACCACAGAAACAAAGAACTGAATACCACGTGTTTTCTCTCATAAGTGGAACATGAACATTAATCACAATAGCACAAGGGAGGAATCAGTAGTCACTGAGCACTGTCAGGGGAGGAAGGGTGGCGGTGGGGGAAAAAAACAACACAAAGGGTACCTCGTCCCAAACCGGGGGAAATGAGGGCCAGTTGGAGGTCCAAACTTCACTTGCATGCATCCTACTAGTGTAGTTAATTCTTACTTGTACCCTAAGTCTCTATAATAAAGTAATATTTTAAAAAATTACATAGACTTTATCAAACCATTTTCAATGAAAATAACAATTAAACCAAAATAAAACAAAAAAATAAGTATTGCAGTTTACACTAATTCATGCATTCACATCTGCCTGCATTCCTTCAACAAGTACTGCCCTAGATGCTGAATTAAATGTATGCAACTCTAAATGTTCTAAGAAATACCAGAGAGACTGTACACATGAGAACACTGCAAAGGAACTCTCAGCACTTAACCACTCTGCCCAAATCCCTGCACTAAAAGTCTTTACCCAATTCTAGCAGCCAAAGATTGCCCATCCAGACTCCTTTTGAATTCCCACCTGGAAGAAAACTCAAGACTGTCAAAAGAATTTACTGTGTTCTAGCCAGCAGTTCATGATAGGCCCATTACCTCTCTTTCTCAAAGCATTTACTAAAGAGGGCTCACAATAATAAATGCTCCCCCTGTCCCTTTTAAAAGTGTGTGTCTCTCCTACAACTCAGGAGTGTCTTTCTCAATGACCCCAAAAAATATTTATTTTAAATGTAATCATTAGGAATGATGGAGCCTCTGTCTTCCAGTCTCTGTGAGATGATAGATGATAGACAAAACTGGCCTAATCACACATACACTGAACCCTTTGAATATTTTCGCTTTCTTGACTCTAAGCCCCTGCTTGCTCTCTTCCTGATTCCCTATTCTCCCTTCCAAAAGCCAGATCACTCTTCTGCAAATAGGAATGGAGCTCAGCTCTTTCCTCTAAAGTCAGTGGTCACTAAATAAAATCTGTTCTCACCATCTTAACTAATGCCTGACTTTGCTTGTCTTTAACATACTGCAATGATATTCTGAGGAAAGCAAACACATTTTGAAACATGTGGCTTGACCATTCTAGCAGCAGATGATGAAACAAGAGACAATATACCTGGTCCCACAACAATAACAGACTGTACATGTTCACTTGGAGCATGTGATTATCCTAAAATCAGTGTTCTTGGGATGTTTCTTTTTGGAATGAGATTAAATGACCAATCATGTCCTCATTTTTTTTTAGAAGGCAGAACATAGACACAAATAAAAAGAAGGACTCTATATATAATGTATAAAACCAAAGAGTGGGTAGTAAGAAGGAAGGAAAGGAGGGAAGTGAAAAAGTAATGAAGCCAAGAAAAGGAAGAAACCATGAGATAGAATAAAAAGAAGAAGAAGAAGCGTTTATTGTGAGTAGAAAGGACACATGGATAGAGACAGAGAAGCAGGGAAGGTGTGGAGACAAAGGGCCACAGGAACAAGTTTGCATTCTGAGATGAAATTCAGGGAAGCTTTTTATGAGTTTCAGACACACAGTTCTTCCTGACCTTTTACTTCTTTACCTATCCTGATATCTCCTCCATTAACAAAATGAAACTAGATGATTTTAAGACTTGCATCCTGAAAGAAGTTAATTAACACCCTTAGAATATAAGTACAAATAAGACATATCTCCTGCCCCAAAGGAACGCTCAGGTTAATCAGTAAGAAATTATCCTAATTATAATCAATAGTTGAGTCCATAGCAGAACCTTGGGACACTTTAGTGACTTGTCATTCTGCCCTTCAGGGAACAAATTTTTCAGTTCTCATTCATTCATCAGGATGGCTGCAGAGCAATCTCTGATTTGAAGATGGGTGGATAGGAAGCGTGGTTGATTATGCAGAGCAGTTCATAGCTCAGATAAAAGGTCAGTCTAACTCACAACAATTATGCAGTCATTTTTTATAGCCTTCATGGTTTATTGCTGATTTTAAAAATGTGACAAGAGCATATGAAGATGTCAGAAACATGCATAGATATCATAACTTGATCACTTGCTTGTCTAATCTGGTCAAGTTCTTAAAAAGCAAAATTTTAAAATGTCTATTCAGACCATGGAGTACAAATTCTAAACAAAATTTTACTGCTTGCTTTAAGTTTTCAGGATTTGTTTTAAAATTTTCTCCATCCTGTCAAAGGCACAACTGCCCAAGGCAATGGTCTCAAATTTTACCTTCCCACTTTCTTTGATAAAAACTCACTTGTTTCATTCTTTGTTCTTTCATAGGGCAAGTCACTGGCTACTTTCAGTGTTTAAGGAATCTTGAGATTTTCATGAAGATGACCTACACAGATAGATATTTTGCTTTATTTGTGAAGTCAGACATTCTAAGTCAAAGGAATAATAATGAAAACTTAAACCATTAAAAGGCATTGTTTAACTAGACTTGAAACATTGGGCTGAATGATATCTGAAAAATTTGAAAAATTGTATTTAGAAATGCCCCTTAACTACAACAAGTAAATTTGCCTTTTAATTTCTGTGAAAGGCAATTTTTCAAATATCCTACTATTATAATTATGATCAATATTAGTAAAAATACATGTTTCTATTATTCATCATTTTCATACTAATTATACTTCACCTATGTATTTTAGTATGATTTTTAAAAATTCTCACTTTGGAATTTTAGGAATTGAGGTTTCAAAAGGGTCTAAAGTTTTTTGGAGGTCACAAAATTAAGAATTAGATTTGTGAATCCAACTTCTATTTTTCTGGTATTTACGATAGTAGAATGTTTTATCAGGGCACCATAACTTCGCTCAGGCTTAGAATTAATGGTCTAATAAAGTTAGAAGTATATGCTCCTTTCATAAGGGCAAAGAAAAACTGCTCTGTAGGAAAGAGATAGGCAAAACAAAATATTATATTTTAGTTACTGTTGTTACTATTATGTTTTCCAGATGCAATGGATAAAAAAGACATGTGTATTGCTACAAATAACTGCATATTTTTAAAAACTTCATTGTAGAAACTATTTCTACTCTGTTGATGAGTGTAAATCTATCAAGTTAATACAAACAAAACAGTATATAGAAATCAAAAGTAAGGTCTTTCATGAACTGTTAATTGATCCAACCTGCATTATCCTAAAAGGTTTCACGGAAATATTAATGCAAACTTTTACAGGTTACAAAACATTTTCAAATACTTTATTGCTTTATTCATACAGTTTTAATGGGGGAAGAGGTAGAGATCCGAATACCCTTTTGTACAGATGAAGAAATGGGATAAAAGAGACTGATAAACTGATTCAATTATATAACAGAGATGGAGAGAGAACTTCAGTCTCCAGACTTCAAAACCAATGCTCTTTTTCATAGCCCATCTAAAGTAAATTATGTTTTGGTAAATGGTGACCCAGTGTTGTAGTGATGGTGCAGTAGTGAGGTTCACTCTATCTGAAAGTCGCTGCATTCCAAGTATAGGCGTGCCCACTGCATGTCTCTTGGGGACAGAACCATTTTTAAAAATAGTTTTCCAGCTAGTGTCCATTTTGAGTCTGTGGTTTCAGCCAGATGGAGCTGTGACTATTTCATTATCTCTGAGTTGTCACATAAATGAATAAATTCTACGCAGTGGAAGATGTGATGTGCCACCCAGGTTCCACCCTCTCAGAAATGCCCCCTAAAATAGAATTGCTATGGGAAGACCACCTTCATCTATTAAATTCTTTCAGGATTGCCTCATCTAAATAGTATCCCTTAGCCAAGGTCATTTCATGTTTCCAGGCCAATGGCATTCGAGGGTTGATCATCAAGGAGGATAAAGGCCTGGTCTTCTCCTTAGGATGGCTGGGAATATTTATCTCATCCTCAGAGACCCATCTACTGTTTGCTGAGATTTCCATTGAGAGAGCAATGAAGCTCGACTTCTCCCTCTGCCCACTTCTGCTGCCTTCCCTTCCCTTCTCTTCCCTAGTTATTGCTCTTGAGTCTTCCCTAAATAAACTCCCTACACTCTAAATATCTGGTAGAGTTTGCACTCCTTGGGACCCAACCTGTGACAGTATAGGGAACCACAACAGGCAGTGAGAGAAGTCGGGTAATCCACACTTTATGAAATACTGCAAGTCACTTTTTTCCTTTGAGTACATTTTCTTACTGTTTGATATAATTATAATCTTACTGCTTGATAAGATGAGTTCTAGTTTCCAGTGGTCTAAGAAAGCTATGCAATGTTTGCTTTGTTCTGTACTATGGGCAGGACCTATTATAAGAATGGCTGAGAAATATATATACATCTGTGTTTTATTTTGGGCAGGTCAGTAGAAGACTCTTCTAGCTTTTGTATTACTTTCCTCTTCCTTTTCCTGCCATTCTCCAAGTTTTCCCTATCCAAACAACTGTCTCTTCCTTTCTATCTCCCTTCATGCTGTTCTCCTATCTGGGCCTCTGCCAGTCATGATCTCTGTCTTTCTCAGTCTCACTCAGCCACCAGCCCTCGTAATCAGAGTACTCAGTCCCCACCAGATCCTAACTCATTCTGAATAAACATGGTTGTATTGAGCACTCTGGTTTTGATATGAGGGGCTAGATGCTCGAGAGAGGGCGTATGACCAGAGTGGGTCTAAGTACCATAATGTGTATTGCCTGAGGTGAGACTCCCAACCTATATACCTTTTATAACTTCTTCCTACTCCTTCTCCAGCACCCATGTACCTGAGTTTCCGTGTTTCCTTCTGACACAGGCATGGCTAGAATAGTTTAAGTATAAATAGATGAGTTTCCATAGGCAAGTGCAAGTTAGTTAAATGAGAAACAGGGTGGTCAACATACAGAAACCTTCTTCTTGGAGCATAACTCTTTGAACAATCATCCTGCTGAGCTGGCACACCAGACCTAACCTTGGAATGAAGGACAGCTAGCACAATTGCAGAGACTATAAACAAAGGCAATAGGAAGTTACCAACAAACTGAGGCAGTGCTCTAAGAGAAAACTTAAACAGCAAATTTTCCTGTTATTGCAAAAGTTTCTTGTGACACAAGTAAGCTTAGGATTGAAACAATAAGAATTCAAACTTGTGATCAATAGCTTGTTGTAACCCACATAACCCACTAATCTTAAAAAACAGGTTGCCTAATCATAATTTTGGACAATATATAAAGTTTTCTGCTATCAGTAAGCTGTGCCTTTTCCCTTAAGGCGCCCACATTCTCTTTTGAATCTCTCTCTCTCTCTCTCTCTCTCTCTCTCTCTCTCTCTAGTAAACTGTACATTAAAACTCTTTCTATGATTTATTCTGAAATTCTTTTCTGTAGTGAGGTCAAGAACCCACAGAGCTACTATACTCCATGGCACCAGGAATCATTTCTATGACTTATATAATTTCCCCTCTAAGAATGAAGCTTTATTCTGAATTCTGTTTTCCTTGTCTGAAACCATGATAACTACCTGAAAACACCATTCACTGGAGGGATGGTTTCTGTTTCCTCCCACCCCATTTAGCAGTATGCACTATAGTTAGTTGTTTAGATTTATTAATCTATGAAGAATATTAGAAACCATAGACCTAATCTAGTCTCATCTTTGAATACAAACTGTCACATTATTTTTACTCTTCAGCTCAGATCTACTTAGATTTAGTCTTGGTGATACCATACTTTAGATTGCTGACCTTGCCCCTCCCACAGGGTATTTTTACAGTTAAGTTATCTTTCCTTATTTTTTTTTTCTCTTTTTCCATTTTTATAGTTAATTTAAGCACATTAAGGGGGTGATATTTTAAAACAAAATATAAGTGACTTGTGAGAGATTGATCCATTTCTGTTTCTAAGGAGGCAGTTATTTTTTTTTTTTTTTGAGTTGGAGTCTCACTCTGTCGCCCAGACTGGAGTGCAGTGGCCGCTCCCGGCCACCGCAGCCTCGACCTGCTGGGCTCCAGCGATCCTTCCGCCTCAGCCTTCCAAGTAGCTGGAACTACAGGCG
>CAUYQG010047218.1:0-14148 GCA_963574415.1 Tarsius wallacei | reverse complement strand
ATATAGTTTTGTAATTATCGGGTTGGCAAAGATCCAAACGCTTAGAAAGACTCCACCGGTGACCACTTGAGAAAACCCACACTCTTAAATATTATTTGTGGGAGCATGCATTAGCACAACATCTGAAGGGGGCAATTTAGCTATATCTGTCCTTTTTTTTTTTTAAACAAGCTCTGCCAAGTTTTATTATAAAGAACAATTTTGCGTGATTTACTTTTCACCAATCTGTTCTGGCATGCTGCTAATGATATCAGAATCACCTGGATCAATGATAGCCAGTGTGCATACTCTGTAGTATTTTCCACACATTGTGCCCAATTCAATATTATTGCTACTGTAGTGATGGACACCAGTTTTGGCCAACATAGTGTAGTACTATATTTCAGATTTCCTCAAAGTCAAGCAGTTGTTGGCAAGGATGACCAACTTCGCTTTGCCTTGTAGGATCATCTTCAGAGTCTGTTTGCACTCCAACATGTACTTTCCACTTTTCATAACCAGTTGGAGTCTTGAGTTGATGGACTCCAGTGACTTTTTCTTCTCTGCGGCCACCATCTTCCTGCCTTAGGTGTGGGATGGCCCCCAACCAAAAGCAGCCGCCAAGATGGCCGGGGAGCAAGAAAGACCTTTTTTTTTTTTTTTTAAGTACACATCCCCTACCATAGCTCCACTTCTGAGAATGTTTCCTAGAGATACACCCATGTGTGCTGAAGACAGTCCTCCCCGCCCTGTGGGACACAGTTCATGACAGCAGGGGTCTCTAGGTTCTCAAGGTCCCTCAGCAAGGACCCGAGTAGACAACCAGCTGTGACACCCCAATCTCGGGGTCCAACAGGGCAGCAGCAGGGCAGCGGCCTTCAAGGGCAGCCAAAAGGGAACTGCGGGTCCAGATGTCAGTCCTGGCTCACGCCTCTGCATCCCAGATCGTTAGCACTCATTCACTCTCAAGTGTCCCATCCTGACAATTAATTTATGACCACTCGGTGATTCAAGAACTTACACGTCCACCAACAGATAGGCACCCCCGAGATGGCATAATTCTCCAGTGCCACATCTTGGCCAGATGCCATCTCGTGGGGACCCTCATACCTCACTAGTCAGGCAACATCTCCAGGAAAGCCGGGAGAAAGGGCTCCAGCGGTGTGGAGGAAGGGCAAAACAAGGTGGCTGGTTTGGGGGCACGTGGGCAGCCCTCAGCCCCGGGGTCTACAGTGAATTGGGAGCTTGCATTCCAGGACTAACCCAGTCGGGGCAGGCGACTTTGGTGACTTCTAGGAAGACATCAGTGAGTGGTGGACACTTGCTAGCATCGCCCTCTCTACTGTGTTTGCTTCTTCTATCATGCATCACCCTAGTAACAACAAAAGAGAGATTTCGATGGTGGGGATTCGGGGAGGTCGCGGCGAGGTCCCTGCCAGGCATCACGAGCCGCACCGTGGCGAAATCAGTCCAGGGAACCGGGACACTGGAGGAGCAGCTGCCAGACCCCCAGCGGGAAGAGGACCGAAACCCCAGGCTGCAAGGGCCGCCGGCCACCGCGCCTGCGCAGAAGGGCCCCGGGCGCCCCGCCCCGCCCCCCGAGCCTGAGCTGCTGGGCCTGCAATGTCCCACCCCCACGCCTGCGCAGCTGGACCAGTGACGCCCCGCCACCTGCGCCTGCGCCTGCGCAGATGGGCCCGCGACGCCCCGCCCCCGCTCCCCGCACAGCTGGCCCCCAGGCGCCCGCCCCCGCGCCTGTGAAGCTGGGCCCGCGACGCCCCGCCCTGTCCGCACGTGACGTCACGTAGGCGGGGCCCAGGCGTCCTGGGTCCGCGGGGTCGAAGCCCGCGGGTGGAGGCCGTGGTGTTGCCAGCTGGGGCGGGAGAGCGGGGCTGGTCCCCGAGGATCGGCCCCCACCGCCGTGGGTGGGGCAAAGGGCGCCGTGCGGGCCGGGGCGCGCGCGGGACTGCCGGGTCTGTCCGGGCCTAGATAGTGCTGCGGGTGGGCCTCCCCACGCGCGGATGCGGCGCTCCCTGGAGGCGGGGCTCTGGGTGCACGGGTACCGCCTCGGGGCCACTCGCCCTTCTTCCTCCTGTTGCGGCCTTCGTGTCCCGGCTCCCTGACGCCTCCCTGGACGTCTGACTCCGCTGACCCACGGTGAGGGAGTGGGGCGTTCGGTGGTTTGGGGCAAGAGGGTGGGCCAGGTAGCTGCGGTCTCACCCCTGGGAGCCTACAGCCTGCTGCATTCATTCATTCATTCAGCACTTGCCGACCCGCCCCCCAGCTCAGTACCAGAGACAAGCTTTTCGGTAGGGGCAGGCCCTCTCTCCTGGATCTCAGCCCAGCTGGGACACCAGATTCTGGGAAGCAGGTAAGATCAGGCCGTTCAGACAGCACTGAGGATTTGAGGACAATTGACTCTGGCATTGAGGTGGTGCCCAGAGGAGCTCATGGGTGGTCCGGGTAGTTCTGCCTGAGCGACCTGTGAGCTGCCAGTGCTCACAGTGGACAGAGCTGGACACCAGGCTGAACTCAGTCAGTGGAAGATACTCACCAGCTAGGAGAGCGGGGAAGGGGGAAGAGAGGGGCTGCAGTCGTGGAAGGGAGGATGTTTTTATTATACCTGCTCCTGGAAGTGCCCTGGCAGTTCTCACTTCCCCTCAGGCACTGGAGTTCTAGGATTGTGTGTACTGAGCCACTTCTTCTGCATCATAAGGTTGTGGAGAAGTCTCAGCCCAGAGCCCACAGTGGGGGCATCTTGGACCTTGGGGAAGGAGGTTCCCTGGGAAGAGGCAGATGGAGAATCTGATGTCAAGGGCTTTCCCTCCCACCTCTGAGTAAGAGGCATGGTGGGGGTTCTCTCATGTCGGTGTTGCCATTGCATTAGCAATGTAGTCATTCTTGGAAAATCTGGCAAGCATGTTACAGATCTAGAAATTGCTTTTTGTCCCCCCCACATGTGTGTGTCTTCCCTCTGAAGCCTTGTGTGAAGAACAGAGAGGTGGACGACCCTTCGTGTGAAGAGATCTGGAAGTGCTTCTCCCCACCGCATCCTGTGAAAAGGAAACGGTAGGTGGTGTCAACAGGCTGATTCATGTACAGTGTTTTGCCAAGACGGGGAGAAAAGTCCATTAAACTAACCAGGAAAATGAGTGGTAGTTTGCTAATGTATTTTATTTGGGACACATCATGTGTGGCAGTCATTTGCATTCGTGACCCTTTCATGTACCTGGTCCGAAAACCTGGAAGAAACTGATCAACAGATGAGGCAGCTTTCAATCCAGATCAGACTGAGCGTGTACTTCCGAGAGCTGGCATGCCATCCCAGCTCCTAGAAAGCTAGCCAGGAGAAGATTCAGATGCTCCGCTCTGCTCCTCCTCCACCTGACGGACCATGGCCCCTGGCAGGAGGCAAACCTCTCTGCCTGTGTGCACTCAACTGCCTACTCTGGCTTCCCCATGGTCCCCACCTAGCTGCCTTCCTTATAGCCTCTCCCTCTCCTTTAGAGAACAGACTCAGATCAAGTTGTTTTCTTTGATGAGTCTCAGGGAGAACCTGATCAACACTCACACTGTGGCGTTAGTGGCACCCACAGAAATGTGACTTGTCCCTCCTACAGGTGTTTTAGCTGTAGTCAAACACCTTATCTATCAGGATGAAGTTGGTATTTTGACTTGGGCCTTAGGGACATGAGGTGGCCTGTGGCCAGATTGTTCCTGGCTCTGCACTCCCTCAATATTGTGTTTATGTCATCCTGAGCTTGTTGGTATGTAGCTTTAATAAGGGTGTCTGTGTAGGGTCATGTAAGTGTTTTTTGGTTGTCTGAAGTAGAGTCCTGTATTTGTAGGGGAAGCACAGTGATAAAGCACCTTGAATTTGGAAACCGAAGCCAGGACTCCTGTCTGTGTTCCATCACGCACCAGCTGCACTGTCTCAGGCAAGTCCGGTTACAAACATTCCAGGATCTTGGTGCTGCCCTGTGAAAGGTGAGGGCAGTGTTACCACCTTGTGGGGCTCTGGATGCAGGAGATGGCATGTAAAGGGCATCTTGTTAATGGGTAGACAGTAAATAAAGAGCAGCCTTTGTCTCTGAATTTGACATACCACCTATCAATCATATCTTGTAGAATATGGCTGTTAGACTGACATAGGCCCTAGGAAGACTTAGTGGTGTGGAGAAGGTTTGCAAAATATGTTCACAGTGATAAAGTGTTAGTCCTCACTCGTCACTCCTGGAAATAACTGTCTCAAAACTGTCTCTGTGAATACTTTTAATTTAACTTAGAAACCTGAGACTGGGTTATGGTAACCTAATAAAGAGAGGTCTTTAAGAGAGGCAGTTGTAGGTGAGAGCTGGCTGCCTCGGATGGGCATTCCCCAAACCACCTCCCAACATCAGCTAACCCCCCTTGATGTGGGTAGTTCCCTGGGCTTTAGGGTAAGCCCCATTTCTGATGTCCCGCTGTCATGTCAGATTCGGCGTGCAGGCAGCCTGGTTGCTGCTGCCTCCTGCCAAACAGGCCCTTCTCAACCGGCCCCTTCCTGAGTAGCCTGCCCCCACCTGTGGCCATCACCCAGCTCCTGGAGCATCCTCAGTGCCTGTATCTTTCTCTTACCACCTGTCTTGCCTCAGTGAATTGCTGAGCCATCTGCTGACCTCCTTTAGCAGCATGTGTTGGCTGAGCTGTGCTGGCTCTGGCCTTGTGTTGGGTGTTGGAAGTTCCAGGATGAGCGGGCTGGTCCCCCTGACCAGAGGGAAAAGAGGCCTGTAGGACTGACTGCACATGTGATGTGCTGTGGAAGCTTCTAGGGCAGTGAGACGTCTGAGGGAGGAGCCTCTGGCAGCCAGGATTCAGAGTGGCAGTAGACATCTTGGGGAGGTGTGGAGAAAGAGCTGAAGGAACAGGATGCCAAGAATAAGAACCAGAACATGAAGGCAGGAGTGAAGCCTCAGGAAGGCACAGCCTGTCATCTTTGTGGACAGAGTGAGGCCTGAGTGTGACTAGAGTTTTAGGACAGTTTGCATTTGACACAGGTGACCGTGCCCTCTTTGCTCCCCCTCCCACCCCCACACACACACTGCCTCTAGTCCTACAGCCCCAGAACTCGGTTACATTACCTGCTTGGGCAAGCCATTGAAGGATTTCTTAAAATTGTGACAGACAGAGTGTGGGATTGGCAGTGGGAAACTGCCGGGGGGCGGGGGGGCACACCTCATCAACAAGGGTACCTGTATAATGAACATTTGTATACCTAACACTGAATAATACTGCGCATCTTTAATAAATAAAAAATTATTTAAATTGTGCCAGAATATAACATAAAATTGCCATTATAACCATTTTTAATGGTACAGTCCTATGGTGTTAAGTACATTCACATTGTGGTACAACTATCACCACCATCCATCTCCAGAACTTTTTCATGTTCCTGAATGAAACTCCATACCTAATAACTCCCTGCCCCTCTCCACCAACCCCTTGAAACTCCATACTCTAAAACTCCCCATCCTGTCTTCCAGTGGGGAAAGCAGGCAGCCTTTCTTGTTTCGATTTTACAGTAAAAACTTCCAGTCCTGCACTATTGAGTATGATGTTAGCTGTAGATTTTTTCCTGCACAGCCTGTGTTATGTTGAAATACTTTCCTTCTGTTTCTAGTTGGTTGGTTGTTTCTGTTATGAAAAGGTGATGGATTTTTATTAACTGCTTTTTCTGCTTCATTCTGTTAAGGTGATTTATTTATTACATTGATTGGATTTTTGTTTGTTGAGCCATTCTCACTCTGTTGCCCAGACTGGAGTGCAGTGGCACACTCATGGCCACCACAGCCTCAACCTGCTGGGCTCAGGTGATCCTTCCGCCTCAGCCTCCCAAGTAGCTGCAATTACAGATGCATGGCACCACACCCAGCTAATTTTTTGTGATTTATTGTAGAGACGAGGTCTCTCCAAGTTGCGCAGGCTGGTCTTGAACCTGTGGGCTCAGGCGATCCTCTTGCCTCGGCCTCCTAAAGTGCTGGGATTATAGGCATGAACCTCCGCGCCCTGCCTCACTTCTACTTTTAAAAATACACTACCAGTTTCTAGTTAATCTACTTTTTTTTTAAATGTAAGGGGGACGGGCAGATCACGATTCCCAGGTACCCACAAAGTAAGCGGGTCACCTTAGGGGCAGCCTTTACCAGCTCAAAAATTTGTCTCACATTAGCAGTGAGAATTCAGGCATCACCCCAAATCATTATTTTCCTTACCTTATAAGTTTAAGGCATGTAGTGTCTGATCTTTTTACTGTGCTGTTGGATTTAACTTACTGGTATTTGTTTAGGAGTTTTCCATCAATGTAAGAGATACCACCAGTTTATACTTTTCTCGTAGTGTCCTTTGGCTTTGATACTAAAGTAATGCTGGCCTCGTGGGACAAATTAGAAAGTGTTTCCTCCTCTCCAGTTTTTTGGAAGGTTTTGAGCAGAACTGGTTTTAATTCTTTAAATGTTTGGCAGAATCGGTAGTGATGCCATCTGGTCTAGGATTTGTTGAGAGGTTTTTGATGATTAATTCAATGTCCTTAGTAGTTATAGGTCTGTTCAGATTTTCTGTTTCTTCAAGATTTATCTTGGTGGGTTGTATATCCAGGAATTTGTTCATGTCGTGTAGGTTATCCAGTTTGTAGACTCATGGTAGTCTCTTATAATCATTTTTATTCTGTAAATTTGGTAGTAATGGTCCCTCTTTCATTCCTGATTTTAGTTATTTAAGTCATTCTTTATTCCCTAGTCTGTCTAGCTAAAATTTTTCCAATTACGTTGATTTTTCTAAAGGATCAACTTCTAATTTCACTGATTTTTTTTCTCTATTGATCTTCTATTCTTTATTTATCCTCTTCTAAGCTTTATTATGTTCTTCCTTCTCCTAGCTTTGAGTTTAGTTTATCCTTCTTTTTCTGGTTCCTTAAGGTGTGAAGTTCGGTTGCTGGTTTAAAGAGCTTCTCTTTTAAAGTAAGTGTTTACAGCTATAACATTTCCTCTAGGTCCTGCTTTTGTAGCATCCCATAAGTTTTGGTGTGTTGCATTGTCATTTTCACTTACCTTTGACTCAGTTGGTTAAGAGTGTGCTTAATTTCCACAGCTTTGTGAATTGTCCAGTTTTCCTTGTGCTGTTGATTTCTATTTTTATTCCATTGTGATTGGAAAAGATACTTTGTATGATTTTGATTTTTTAAAAATGTGTTAAGACATGTTTTGTAGCCTAACGTATTTTCTATCCTGAAGAATGTTTCATGTGTACTTGAGCAAAAATATATATTCTGGTGTTATTGGGTAGAGTGTTTTGAATATGAGATTTGGCAATTAAGTTTGTGAATTTATACTAGAAAAAGTGTTCCGTACCTCATTGCTGAATATTACTATGGTCACCTTCAAAGTCCTCCCCTTGGGAAGCTGTGTGCTAACACCAGTGTCTAGTTCACCTGTCAAAGCAGTTTTGGAGCTCTTTTTCTGGAATGGCCATTAGAGCTGTCGTATTACCCTTGATGTCGTGAATGGCATCAAATGTCTTCCTTTCAGTATTTCCTTTATCTTCAGGTAAGGAAAAAAGTCACTGGGGGCCAGATCAAGTGAGTAGGGAGGGTGTTCCAATACAGTTTACTTGTACAGTGCTGCCACCATATGCACAGTGGCAAGTTTGTGAACTTAATTGTCAGACCCCAACAAATAACCATGACAACTCTAATGGCTTTTCCAGAAAAAGAGTTCCAAAATTGCTTTGATGGGTGGACTAGGTGCTGGCATTGGTGTACAGCTTCCCAAGGGGAATACTTTGAAGGTGACAGTAGTGATATTCAACAATGAGGTATGTAGCACTTTTTCTAGGATGGTTCACGAACCTAATTATTTTACCTCGTATACATTGTGTACCCATTAACATAGGTCTACAATTATTTTTTATGCATTTATCTTTTGAATCCTTGGGAAAATAATAACTTACAATTATTATTTACAGTAACAAATGTTGGCTTTTAGATTTGTCCACATGTTTGCCTTTGCTGGAGATTCTTCTATTTTTTTATAGTTTTCAGTTATTTTCAGCATCCTTTGATTCCAACTTGAAGGACTCCCTTTAACAATCTTGTAGGACAGATCTAGTGTTATTAATCTCATGTTTTATTAATCTGGGAATGTCTCAATTTTACCCTCATTTTTGAAGAACAGTTTTGCCGAGTATAGACTTCTCCATTAACAGGTTTTTTCTATTATAAACTTGAATATATCTTCCCACTGTCTTCTGGCCTCCAAGGTTTTTGCTGAGAAATTACAGACTTTCTTATTAAGGATACTTTGTACTTGCTTGAGGAGTCAGTTTTTTCTCTTGCTGATTTCTAGGTTCTGCCTTTGTCTTTAGTTTGGTGATAGTATGTCTTGGTGTGAGTCTCTTTGGGTTTATTTTATGTGGGGTTCACTGAGCTTCTTGGATATTTATATGCATGTCTTCCCTCAAATTTGGGAGGCTTTCAGCCATTATTTCTTCAAATCTCTCTGCTACGTTCTCTGTCTCTTCTCCTTCTTGGACCTCCTCATGTATTTGTTGATCAACTTGGTGGTGACCTGTAAGTCCCTTAGGCTCTGTTCACTTTTCTTCATTCTTTTTTTGCTCCTCTGGCTCAATAATTTCAAATGTACTGTGTTCAAATTTGCTAATTTCTCTGTCTATTCAAACCCCTCTGGTCCAGTTTTCAATTTAGTTATATTTTTTAGCTCCAAAATTTCTCTTTGATTCCCTTTTGTAAGTTTTGTCTCAGCCACTTCATTTTCTTCCTTTGAATTAGTCATCTTCTTTTTTCTTTGTAGGCCTTGCGATTTTTTTGGTGAACGTCGGGCATTTGGAAAAATAGCTGCGTCTCTCAGTCTTTACAGACCTCCTCTGAATTGGGAAGGACCGTCAGTGATTAGAGGGTGTCTCTGAGCCTGGAGATCAGCCTGGGATGAAGGCTTGAAGTCTTCTCAGGTTTCTTCTGAGGATGCATTTTCCCTGGGCCCGTGTGAGCTTTTTGATTCTCCCGCAGTCGGGACCTCTTTTAAGTAGCTCTTTCCCAAAGCACCTCCTCCAGCCCCCCTTGGTCCTCAGATGCTCTGTTGTGTTTCTCCACCTGTATTCCTGCCCTCGGTCTTCTGGATTGAGTTTGTCATGCGCCACAAAGGAGCTAAACACTTTAGGGCTGCAGTCCGTAGTCACCCTGCTGCCTTGCCCAGCAGTGCCCGCAGCTGCTTTCCACCACCTTTCCTGTCTGAGCTCTGAGTTCATGAAACAGAGGCAGTCCTAGGCAGAAGGTCTGCTCTGCTCCCCCCAGTCTGAGGGAAAGAACTGGGAGTTTGGCCGTTGCTTCCATCTGGTGGTGCCATGCTGGGGAGGAGGGGCCATGGTGAGTAAAACACCAGTTCCCAACATCCTGGATAAGGCTCCTCCCTCCCTCCCTCCTTCCCTACTTCTCTCCCTTCCTCTATTTTTTTAATCACTCTGTTGCCAAGGCAGGAGTGCATTGGCTTCTGGGCTCAGGCGATCCTCCTGCCTTAACCTCCTGAGTAGCTGGGCACATACCACGACGCCTGGCTAATTTTTTAATTTTTTTGTAGAGACAAGGTCTTGAACTCCTGGGCTAAAGCACTCCTCCCGCCTTGGCCTCCCAAAGTGCTAGTATTACAGTTGTGAGCCACTGCCATGACTCTTTCTTTGGGCATTCTCCTGGTTGCTGGAGCTCTTTGACTGTTTCCCAGGGCTCCTATAAGATATTTTAGCTAGTTTCTAGTTGTTGTTTTTAATGTTTCTTTGGGTGAATGAGGGCCTTGAGCCTCCTATTTCGCCATCTTGCTATGTTCTCTCCTGTTAAATGATTTTGAGCAAGGACTTCTGTGTGTTGGTGACAACATGGGAGATGCAGGGGAGGAACGTCTTCTCCATTCTAGATAAGGGCCCGAGTGCTGGGCAGTGGCAGCACAAGACTAGCTGAGTGCCTGCCCTTGGGGGCCCATGGCCTAGAGGGGAGGCAGACTGACAGCAGCGATCCCACAAACACTGCATCATCTCAGATGACGGTGCTGGGAGCTCAGAGAATGCGTGATAAGGCATGTTTAGGTTAAGGGCATAGGGGAAGGTGGTGGCAGTAACATTTCAGCAGAGGTTTTGGGATAAAGGCAGAGTTGGCCAGGTGGCCAAGCATTCAGAGAAGGGAACAGCATGTGCAAAGGGCCTGAGGCAGGGAGGACCTGGGTCTAGGGCAGAAGGAGGCACTGTGTTTTGGAAGCATCATGAACAAGGACAGCAGAGGGGTAAGAGGAAGCTGCAGGGGCCAGTGGGCCAGACCAGGCAGGAGGCCTCGATAGCCCTGGGAGCTGGAGAAAGCTCCCAAGTGCATTGGGACCCAAGAGAGGCCCAAGAAGGGTGGGAACGAGGGCTGGGGAGGGAGGCTTGCTCCTTGGTACCTGCCAGGAGAGCCTTTTTGCGTCTCTGCATGTGGCAGATACTCAGGGAGAGTGACTTAGCCTGGCCTCCACCCCAGCTTAGGAGGCTTGGCCTCTAGTGAGGCTTCTCCCCTCCCCTGGGGTTGAGGGGGAGGCAGAGGCAGTGCTTGCCCTGGGGGCCTGAGGGTATCCAGTGGTGACTGTGGGCTAGACCCCAGGATGGGGCTGAGGAAGGCTCAGGGCTCTCCCCTAAGGGCCCCTTTCCTCCATTTCTGCTCCATGCAGACTGCCTCAGGTCAGTGTGCAGGCAGCCACAGACTTGTCATCTGCATTTTCCTCCCCCAGACAGCGCAGCCACACTGTCCTCTGGGCCATCGCTGTCGCTGTTCCCCAGGGACAGTACCTTCTGCTGCCCTTCTGTAAAGCCTTCTTGTGGTCAGTGCCTTCTCTAAAGCCTGTCGTGAACACATTGAGCCCCCAGATAGTGTCATGCGGGGGCTCGCTTGTGAGCAGCCCTGCCTTACAGATGAGGAGACTGGTCCCCTCAAGGGGTAACTTTCACATGGCTACATGCTGCTGCGGGCAGAGCCGGGGCCATGGCCTGCTTCCAACCTGGCACTTCCCTGTCCCACTGCCCTCAGAGTGACCACTCTACTCACCATGACTGGCAGAGAAAAGGATGGCCGAACACAATGACAGTCTGAGGGTGGGGACCCCTGAGAATTAGGGCCCCACCTCTCATCCCTGGAAGCCTCAGGTTCCCACATGCTGCCTCATGCTAGGAGATGCTAATAAAGCTTGAACAAATGCTTTCACTTGGGAGTGTATTGAACCAAAAATAATGGTGCCCAACGAATTTACTTTGCTACCTGGGTAGAATTTTTATAGGTTTTGAAAGTACATGGACATTATTTCCTCCTTGGCGGGAATGTGCTGTGTGGATGAAAGAGGCATCTGTTGTGAAACTTCCAGAAAAACAAGCCTCTGTTTCCAGATTTTCCTGGGCTCTCTGTAGTTGCCTGAGGGATGGCAACTAAACCTTTCGAAAAGTAAATTGCCTAAAAGGAAGTGTAAATAGCCGGCTCGGTGGCTCAGCCCATAATCCCACGCTCTGGGAGGCTGAGGTGAGTGGATTGCCTGAGCTGGTGGGTTTGAGACCCGCCTGGGCAACTTGGCGAGACCTCATCTCTACAATAAATCAAAAAATTAGCCGGGTGTGATAGCGCATGCCTGTAGTTCCAGCTACTTGGAAAGCTGAGGCGGAAGGATCGCCGGAGCCCAGCAGGTTGAGACTGCGGTGGCTGGGAGCGTGCCACTGCACTCCAGTCTGGGTGACAGAATGAGACTCCAACTAAAAAAAAAAGAAGTGTAAGTGAGTTTTGAAAGAATGAATTGGATACACATCTCTGTTTCTGTAAATGGTTCTGCGACACGTTTGCTCGTGGCTTTTTTTACATAAATCGCAGTGGCCCTACACAGTCTGTTAGGAGCATCATTCAGAGGAGCTGGCAGCTGTGGCCGTGCCCCATGTAGCACCTGCACACCGCATTCTGAGTAGGTTCCTGTCTCTGTAAATCCTGTTCTTCTTTTGTGAAATGGGGTCATACCTTCCAGTATCATTTAGAGAATCAAATGAAGCTTCTGATTCCAGGGAAAAGTGTAGACCGGTTTCTAGATGAACATTTTGTCCCTAGGCCTGGGGACTTCTGACACTGGAACCTTGCCGCCAATCATGGTCTCTCTGTCTCTCCTCCATTCCCCAGCAGCTGTGGCAACAGTGCTTGGCAGACAGAAATGAGGAAGATACCAAATCACGGGAACCTGCGGGTGGCCAGGGTGGCATACCCTCTGGGGCTGTGCGTGGGCCTCTTCATCTACGTCGCCTACATCAAGTGGCACCGGGCCTCCGCCACCCAGGCCTTCTTCAGCATCGCCGGGATGGCCTCGGGGATGCGGTGGGGCCAGCAGGCCCACAGCCTCCCGGGGACACCTGTACGTGGGCACGAGGTCTTCTATGGGATCATGTTTGACGCAGGAAGCACCGGCACTCGAGTGCACATCTTCCAGTTCACCCGGCCACCCGGAGGTATCCCAGTGGGAGGCTGATCACTTAGAGGAGCTGGCAACTGTGTTCTGTGCCCCAGTTCAACACCTGCTGACATGTGACCTTCAGCTGGTCACCCCATTCACAGGGCCCAGGCCATGGGGTCTGTCTCCTCCCCCTCTCAAGGAATGCTCTAGGGATTTCCTTCCCTTAAAAGACAGTGTGGGCTGGATCCCCTGCTATGGGCTCACTTGGGAGTTTATCAAAATGCAGTTTCCCAGAGATGCTGACTTGTGGGCTGGGGCCACAGGAGTTCCAGCTTATTCTTACCTTCTCGAGTGGTGACCACCACCGAAGGGCAGCTGACACCCTAGAGGGTCTTTGGGGGCCTGTCCTCTCCCTACATTCACCTGCAGTTTAGGTGACAGGAACCATGACTTGGACCAGAGGTCATGGTGGGAGAATTTAAGGCAGGAAGTAACCCCAGCTTCAAGCCTACGGGAGCCAGAAATCTAGGAAAGTCAGATAAATAGCAAGAATTAACTATGCTAAAAATGAATCCTTTAAATGGATGAAATTTTTTGTATGTAAATTATCCTCAATAAAGTAGATTAAATTAAAAGAAAGTAAAGTTGTAGCTGAAACATTAGGTATCATACCCAGCTTATTCGGGTGAACTGAAGAGGCCGAACTTAGGCAGGAAGAGCTGAGGGGCCCCTACCATTCTGAACTGGTCTGTGGTGTTAGACGCCTTTACAAGCATAGTTAGTCGTGGTCGTATATGTTCATACAGCCGTGTGATAGTCAAAGTTGTATCCTTTTTTAAATGTTTTCCCCTTAGAAACGCCTTCCTTGACCCATGAAACTTTCAAAGCCCTGAAGCCAGGTCTTTCTGCTTATGCTGATGATGTTGAAAAGGTAACTGTCGTGTCTGTGCACATTTTTCTTATAGCCACGCGATTTGTTAAAGCCAGCTCCTTCCTCTGGATGCGGCAGGCCATTGTCACGGGGAGGCGTCAGTGGTGGTGCTGCCTGGGCGTCAACTGCTGTTTAGGATGGGCAGATGAACCTCAGAGCAGCTCACACCAGAGGAGGGTGCAGCCCAGGCCCCGCCTACCAGCCACAGGCCCCACCCACCAACCATAGGCCCCGCCGATCTGGTGCAGATTGGAAGCCCAAGTGCTACAAATGTACAAAAAGCATTATCTTACAGTTTGTTTATTTAAATTGCATAATACATTTTAAATTTTTTTGTTGCAGTTCTTTTGATTGAAGATAGCAAACATTGACTGAAACATAAAATTAAAGTTAGAAATGTATTGTGCAAAATCCACAAAACCAAGTAAGAATGAAAAAACTTAATTAAACTGCTCAACAAATATTTTGTAAGCTTGTAGCACTTACTCTTCCACAGTCCCTAAAGCTTGCAGCTGTATTTGTGTGGAACATGCGGCTTTCCCGAGTCACTCCTGAAGCATTTGTGATAGTGCCTCAGGTTCCTTTTGGTCCAAGCACTTCTGAAGTTGTAACCGATGTGTTCCTGCATAGACGCATCATGGTCTTAGACAGTGTGCAACATCATTCAGGCCTTGCTTTCCTGTAGTTTGGTCAAAAAACCAATGGGAATTAGTGACTTTAGTGTGACCATAGGGGTAGACCTGGTTGGGTATCGTT
>CAUYQG010047217.1:0-13361 GCA_963574415.1 Tarsius wallacei | reverse complement strand
CCCATGCTCAGAGATGAGTGAGCTAAATTAGATTTTCAACCATGCACACACTTCAGTGGTAATTTTCAAGGTATGTGTAGAGGAGGGTGATTTTGGTTAATTTCTTAGTCTAGGATTATTAATGAAAATATACACAAGTTTCAAAAAATATAAACATCTTTCAAACAACTTAAAGTAAAAAATAATCAAAATATCCATATGGAACAAATAAGAGTTCAAATAATCAAAGCAATCCTAAGTAAAAAGAACAGATCTAAAGGAATACAATTACCAGGCTTCAAATTATACTGCAAGGCTACTGTAACCCAAACAAAACGTCTTAAAATTTCGAAGATGTATGCATCTCTAGTTTGGCATAATCCTCACTAAATAGCCCATTGACAATTTAACCTAGCTTAAAAAAATTATTTTATGTTTTCCAACTTGAAGTTTATTCAAAGGGAAAATTTAGGGAAAAAAGTAAGACTAGGGATTATTAGAGGTGCCCAACTTTTGTGTTTCCAAATATAATGTATTTATAATGATGCCAGCATTTAGTTTATTTTTCTTCAAAGATTTTGCGCTCAAGTGCTTCAACGCTGTATTCTTTTAATGATTGCTATTATTGAATACATTTAAATACTTAACATAAACATAATTCTTAAAATACCTTATTTACTAATATTGTTGTTAACTATTTTACTCAGTATATTTTTCCAGAAATACATTGGATCATATTTTTTACCTAGTTCTCAAAATATTCCTCTTGATTTTTGATGAAAGAGAATGTAAAACTTTTTATTGTTTGGGAAAAAAACAACATATGACATTCTGGGGTACTTATATTATGTCATATTTCATATTATAATTGTATATATTTAATATATTGTTATAGGTTATACATAATATATTATGTATTATGTTAAATATGTATTTTTCCCTCTATTGGTCAAGATTCTTCAGACAAATAGTACCAATATGATGTAAATAGATATATACATAGATTTATTATAAGGAATTCATTTATACAGGTACAAAGACAAACAAATCCCAAGATCTGCAGCATGCGTGCAATCTGGAGTGCCAGGAAAACTAATGAAAAAGTTTCAGTTCAAAGGTTAGAAAAATCCATATTCTATCTCAAGGCAGTCATGCAGGTGGAATTCCTTCTTAACTGGGAGAGAGCCAGTCTATTGTTCTTTTAAACCTTCAACAGACTGAATGAAGCCCACTTGTCAGGCAGGACAATTTGCTTTACTCAGTCTTTCTATTTAAATGTTAAACTCATCCAAAAAACACCCTTGGAAAAACTCCCAAAATGATTGGCCCTAATATCCTGGCATTCTGTTGCCTAGTTAAGGTGACATAAAATTTGTCTTTACACCCACAATTTAGGAACATATTATAGTTATCAGGTAATTATTTGTTTCATAAATATGTACATTTCTCTCTTTCTCTCTCTTCCTTTCTCTCTCTTTCTCTCACTAAAAAACAATGATAAAACTTACCACATTCCCTCTGCTTTTATGTTTCTTTTTAAATATCACATACATAAAATAGGATAAGTCAAACAATAATAATTTATAAATCTGTGTGCATTGTGTGAATGAAGAAAAAGATGATTGAGAAAATAGAGAGACATGGTGGTGCTTAATTGTATGTTTCCAATTTGCTAGATTATGATACCTAGCAATTTGATCAAATACTAGGGACCATATGTTGCTGTGAGGGTAAAAAGATGTGATTAACATTTATAGTAAGTTAACTTTAAGTAAAACAGATTATCCTACATAAGGTGAATGGGTCACATACACTTAATTGAAGGCCTTCAGAGCGAAGACAGTAGTTTTCCAAATAAGAAATTGTGTCTCAATACTGCAGTTTAGAAACTGTGCTTTGGCCAGGTGTGTTGGCTTTTGCCTGTAATTCCAGCACTTTGGGAGGCAAATTTCTGAACCCAGGAATTTGAAACTAGCCTGAGCAACTTGGTGAGTCCTCATCTCTACAATAAAGAAAATAAAATTTAAAAATTTTTTTTAAAATAGCTGAGTGTGGTGGCATGTGCCTGTAGTTCCAGTTACTTGGAAGGCTGAGGTGGAAGGATTGCCTAAGCCTAGCAGGTCAAAACTGTGCTGGCCATGAGCAAGCCACTGTACTCCAGCCTGGGCAACAGAGTGAGACACCAACTCAAAAAAAAAATCCTGCTTGTGTTTTTGATATATGGCTATGGATTATGGACTCAAGACTATGACATCATTATTACCTGAATTTCTATCTTGCGTGTCAACCTTACAAATTTCAAACTTACCAACCCCCACAAATAAATGAGAAAATTCATTAAAATAAATTCCCTTCCCATCCATCACCCCATTATTATTCTGATGTTCAGTGCAAAAACAGAAAATATGTACAGAGTTCAATTTCTGTCAGTTTATTATTACACAGCAAGGTGGCATAAGTGTTTTATGGCTATTTATTTTTTAAAAAGTATTTAAAAGGATAGGCCAGATGCTTTATTCTTGAAACGTCAAGTAAACTGGAGTTGTGTGCGGAAAAAAATGGGTTTGGATCAATAGGTTTGATGTCACAATGAATTTGAGATATTATTTTAGTGGTATTTCTAGTTATTAATAAACAATTGGGGTTTAATAACTAAATTCAATAAAGTTTCAGGTTAGAAAATCAACACATGCAAATCAGAAGTATTGCTATGCACCAATAATGACCAAAATGAGAATCAAATCAAGAATTCAATACCATTTCTGATAGCTGTAAAAAAATTAAAATATCTAGAAATATATTTAATCAAGAAGGTGAAAGGTCTCTGTAAAGAGAACTACAAAACACTGATAAAAGAAATTGTAGAGGACACAGACAAATGGGCATATATTCCATGCTCAAGAATTGGAAGAATCAACATTGGAAATTAAAACCACAATGAGATACCACATTACACCAGTCAGAATGGCCCTTGTTAGGAAATCAAAACAAACAAAAAAACAATAGATGTTTGCACGGGTGAAAAAAGGGAATACTTATACATTGATGGTGGGAATGTAAATAAGTACAAAGTCAATGGAAATCAGTATGGAGATTTCTCAAAGCACTAAAAGCAGATCTGCCATTCAATCCAGCAATCCCACTACTTGGCATCTACCCAAAGAAAGAGAGCTTGTTATACAAAAAAGATACCTGTACTTGCTAGTTAGTTTATAGCAACACAAAGATGTAGAATCAACCTAAACGCCCAAAAACTGACCAGTGGATAGTGAAAATTACACACACACACACACACACACACACACCACACATTATGGAACCCTAGTTCCATAAAAATAGTGAAATAATGTCTTTTGTAGTCACTTAAATGGAATAGAAACCATTATCCTAAGTGAAGTAACACAGGAATGGAAAAGTAAGTACTAGTTGTTCTCATTTATAGATGGGTGCTAAGCTAAGGACTTGCAAAGTCATAAAAAATGGTAAAATGAACATTGGAGATTCAGAAGGGAGGGGGTTGAAAAATCACTTGTCAGTACAACGTCTACTAATGGGAGCAATGGGTACCCTTAAAGCCCAGATTTTTCACCACTGTAGAATGCACCCATGTAACTAAAAACCATCTGTACCAGTAAAGCTATTAAAATAAAAAAATTAAAAGTCATAGACAGTAATGAAACCACGTATATTAGAAACAAGGGTGGATGATAGCATTGGTTAATAAAATATGCAAAAACAAATCCAGATATTCCTCACAAAATTAGAATGTACAATAACCACAACAAGTGCTTGATTGATAGATTTATCAACAAGAAAGATTTATCTAACAAGAAGAATATAAAAATAAACCTAAAAACTGGTCAGAAAAGTATTTGGATAGAAACACTTGTAAGTAAAACATACTAATAGAAAAAATAGTGAGATAGAGACGTAAGGTGCAGAGCGAAAAAAAATCTTACATATTGCTAATTGAAGTCTCAAAAAAAGAAAAGAGAGAGAGAGAGAGAGAGAGTCTGAAGCAGTATTTGAGAAGATAGCTGAAAATTTGGCAAAATTTAAAAATGGACTAAAGTAGATTCAAGAAGCTATGCAAATATCAAGCAGGAAAATATAATAAAACCCAGAAGCAAGAATAAATCTTTCCCAAAAAATCTCTCCCAGAAATCTCTCCCAAAATAAAAAATATTGTCACCTTTAAAGAAACAAAATGAGACCGGAAGCTAAATTATAGAACTGACATAATTCAAAGTTAATAGATAGCATCTTTACTGTGTGATTAAGGACAGCAAGTGCCAAATTAGAATTATATAACCAGCAAGAATGTTTTTCAAAATAATGGTGTTTTTAGTTAAATACAAGCTGAAAGCCTTCAACACCAGTAGACCTGTAACAAGGAAACGTTTAAAAAGAGTCTTTTATGAAGAAGAAAAATAATCTCAGACCTAAGCATCAAAATGCAAGAAGTAATGAAGAGCAGCATGTAAGGTAGATTTGAGTGTTTGTGTAAATAAATATTGACTTTAAAGAAACTTACTAAAATTGATAATATTATGTTACAATTAATGTAAATGCAGAATTAAAGTATGTGGTAGTAATGAGAGATAGTAAAGGTGATGATAGAATTTAACAAATTAAAAAATATGATCTTTAGTGTAAATAAATAATAGTAAAAATGTAAAATCTGTTGATACTATAAGAAACCAGCTAAAATAATTTTTAGCAGCAACAATAAGAATGTCAGCATTACATGTCCTTTAGCCGTAACTAATTTTCAAATGACTGAAGTATATGCATGACTTCTTGGCACCTAATAATTAATATCTGTAGCAATCTGTGTAAGGATTAGAATTTTTATCCAAGATTAATGGAACTTTTCTATTATGTGTTTTTATTAGACATCTTTGAACATGTATGTGTGGCAATCAATTCCAATTTATTTTATGTAACAGCTATTAAATATTTTTTCTCCCGAAATCTATTTTAATCATGAATATTATCTTTTGATCCAATAGATTCATATTTTGCATCATTTAAGCTACATTGTTATCTTTATTAAATAAGTAGCTAAAACTGATTCTATTATCGTAAGTTTTGAGAAAATCTGTAGTTGATAACTAGAGGGAGATTATATAAATTTACTTGCCATAGGCTTTTGATACAACTGTTTCTTTGGTATTTTATCTCATTAAAAGCAAAGAAAGGCAAAGATGGATAATGAGGCTTTCATTAGTTTTTACTTCAAAGCCAATGGCAGACACTTGTGGCAATTTCTTCACATTTTAAAAACTCATAGACTTACCTTGAATTTTCCCCTAGGAATATAATATCTTGACAATTAGCAGTTTCAGTTTTACTATATTATACTTTATTATTTCGTCTGATTCTCTCTCCAGAGAAATAAACTGGTATTATTCAAGATATTTTTTAACATTGCATATTAAGTAAAGACAGTATCAAACAAACTTAGTATACATTACATATGGGGTTTGATGTAAACAAAAGACTATTATGGAAACTCTAGTTGCAAATTTAAAGCAAACAATGAATAGTAGAGTTCATGGTGTCACACATATACGTAAAATTGTACTCTTTATATACGTTTGAGATAAATTAACTAAAATATCCCTTTTGACTCCAGAAAATATTAAATTACACGTTTCAGTCTTAGAGTTCAGGGATTAATATTTGTTAGGAAACTATTATTTTCTTAAATTTGGACAATACATTTCCACACAATTTTTGTACATTTAATTCACATCAGAATACAATCATGTTACCAAAATACCAGGGATTTAGTCTAGGTCCCTTTGCTCACCGTACAGAAAGTCTATAATTGGGACAATGAGTATTGCAAGGAAACAAGGCTTTTTATTTGGGTAACATCAGCCAGACAGATGGGAGCCAAAATTCATCTCTCCCTCTCCTTCTAAAGTCAAGGGTTTATATATTGGAGTGGGAGTACAGTTACTTTGGGAACACAGAAATTAGAAATAAATAAGGAAGAGGAATTACTACACAGGAATTCGAGGGAGTAAGGAAATCATGACCAATGAGTGTCTGGAATGTCATTGTTTGGATGTGATGATCTAGTGTGTTCCGATTTCATGGTACTATTGGGAGAACTGAGAGTTTGTTTCTTGAGAAAGAAATTCAGAAAAGACAAATGTAGGTTTCAAACTTTAACACTGAAAGAGTCAATTTCGATAAATATTAAAAAAAAAAACAACTGTAACCATCAGTTCTGAAGGGAAATTTGGTCAGTTTAGATCTTGTATGTAATAACATCCCCACATATTTAAAATAAAAAAAATTTTACAATGTCCTAATTTATTGAAATATTTCATATATAACATGGGCCAATGAACAAACAGTAGCACTTACAAAAATGATGTTATTTTTCAAGTGGATTTAAGTGCCCTAGCACAATGTCTAGTTTGCCTTGTACCAAGATATTTCTAGCAAAATGGGAGAAAACAGTGGAATTAAGGTTATAAACGGGGGTAGAACAACACTAGTAGGTGAAACAGCAGCAAGTAAAGAATAGCTCATATCTATATAACTTCCATGAATAACTGGATGCTATTCAAAATATAGAAAATTCATTGTGTAAATATTTATACAAAGAATTAAGGTCATTGGACAGGGTTTGTTGATGTTGGTTTTTAAAAAAATACTGACCAAGATTTATAAGATCTCCCTCTTCTAAGAAGAATGTAGGTAGGCAGACCAATGATCAAATTCAAAACTAGGAATAGTTGGATAAAAATACATGTGACTAATATATATAAATATATATACATGAATATACTTACATTTGTGCATATATTTTAAAGTGGTGTGTATATATTTATAATTAATCCCCCCAGTGGTCTGTGGAAACAAAGAAAGCAAATAAATTATCTTTAGTTTTAAAGAGATACAGGTGCTTCTAAGAATTGAGAAGATAGGAATCCATGAGATCTTATTTCAAAAGACTGGGCGTGCCCATGAGAAAAACAGATGTGCCAAATGTGCAATGAATATCATTCCAACATCAACAAACCACCAAATTAATTGAATCCCTTACCCTTCAGTGAAATGCAAGTAAGATAAAATATAATCAAATATAGATGTATGGTGTTCAAAAGAGGAAACCTATATTCAAAAAGAAGATCCTGAAAACAGCTAGAAAAAGAAAAGACATTTGCTTGCCTTAAAAAGCTACATTATAACTGGCATTTCACTTTTAAAAGAAATGATAAAAGCCAGAAGAAAATTGTAAAAATATTCAAAGTGAGAGAAGGGGGAAAAAAAAACAGCTGCCACAAAGCATCATTTTAAAAAATTAATTAATTAATTCAAAACAAACCCCAGACAAGTATGCTTCAGAACAAACAAAAGTGGATAGAACTTACTGTCAGTAAACTTGGACTGAAAAAAAAAATTCGATGGAATTTTTCCATCTATAAAAAATGATTTCTGATAGACAAGAAAAAATGACGTTTAAAAATAAATTTAGGCCGGGCTCGGTGGCTCAGCCTGTAATCCCAGCACTTTGGGAGGACGAGACCAGTGGATTGTCTGAGCCCCTGGGCTTGAGACCAGCCGGGCCACTTGGCGAGACCTCGTCTCTACAATAAACACAAAATTATCCGGGCGTGGTAGCTAGCGCACGCCTGTAGTTCCTGCTTGGAAGGCTGAGTCGGAAAGATCGCCGCGCTCAGCAGGTGGACGCTGGGGTAGGCCTGAGAGTGCCACTGCACTTCAGTTTGGGCGACAAAGTGAGCTCCAACTCAAAAAAAAAAAAAAAGGAAAGAAACAAAGAAAAAGAAATTTAAATATGAACTCTAGCAAATAGAAAACAAAAGATAAAGAACTGATTGAAAGGACCAAATATTAACAGATAAGTCTGGGTCTTTTGGTCTTAAATCACTACCATACCTCAAGACGTTGAAGATGCTTTTGTTTTCTGATAAAAGTTTGAGATATAGCCAGTATGATGACTGATAGTTGCAGAGGGATCGCAGAAGTGAAGAAAGTGTAGATCCGAGAGACAGAGAGAGACATACATGCAAACACACACACACACACACACACACACACACACACACTGAGAGATCATGAGCATTTTGTCCCCAGAGCTATGAAACATGAATTAAACGAGGCATAAGAATACTCTTCATTATGAATATTTATGTCTTTACATCTTTTACTAAATGTCTGTAAAAAATATTTAATGTAGTGCCTTTTAATCAAACAATGGAAAGGAATGCCGTTTGCTATTTACAGTTTATTTCTGAAATCAATTAATCTAAATTTAATCATATATTTTGGCAACATATCTTTACTTATTTGTCTAGTTATATTTTCTAACAACTTCTGCAATATCTAAAATAAATCAGAAATTATAATATTTAAGTTAAAGAAGAGATGATATGGGAATGATATATCACTTACAAGACATGGCCTTTAATACTTTTAGACACTAGACCTAACTGGAGGACTGTTTAAGTAGAAAAATAATTACATACATACATATATACAGAACATAAAATTTATACTTATTTTAAAATTAGATAATGAAGAATATACAAGTTTAATGTTGTTTAGAATATTATGATTAGAAAGTATTGAAAAAAATGTGTCTATTGAGTATACAAAATTTCAGAAGGGTGGTGTTTTCAATTATTAGTGATCAGGTTGAAAAATTGAAGTCATATTTAAAAACAAAAAAGAAAACAACAATAGAAATAATTACATGAAAAGTAAATAGTTCAAATATCCTGAGTATTATTTTTAAAAATGGCCAGACAGAAAGTACAACATGGTGCAACTATATGTTTCTTAACAACAGGAATGACATAATTTAGAGTATGCAGAAGTATGCAGGATGTCAAACTGTATCAAGAGAAAGTTGGCATAGCTATTGATTCTCACAGAAGATGAAAAAAACTTAAAGATTTTTTTTAAAGTATCTTAGTAAGGGCAACATTTCATATTATAAAGTCTTAATTCATACACAGGATGAAACAGTTCAATATCTGCATATTCCCAGTAATATATCTTTAAAAAGAAAAAGTTTACAGAATTAATAAAAAATTAGAAAATCTTCACTCATCGTTGGTAGTTTTGATACATTTTTTGCATTAACATTAAATAATCACAATAAAAATTCCTAGTGAAATAACATATAAGAAAAAATTATTGTCAAATTTGATCTAACTTATAATTAAATAAAATGGCATCCAATATCTATTGATTATATATTTATTTAAAAGTCACCTCATGCTGAACCATACAGCAAATCATAACAGTTTTTAAAATGATATAGTCACACAGATTGTGTTCTCTGGCCTTAATGGAAATAAAGTTAGAAACCAATAACAAGAAGATAGCTGTACTCTTCTTCCAAATATTTGAAAATAAAGCATTACTCATCTACATATGCATGGGATAAAAAAAATCATAATAGAATCCAGAAAATATTTTGAAATAAATTGAATTTATTTTGAAAGCAAGATATATCAAACCTTATGAAATGCAGTTAATGTCATCTTATATAAAGATCTAAGTATCTATATAAAATGACACTTAAAAGCTCCCAAATTTTAATCCAAATAAGCTAAAAGAGAGAAACAAGATGAGAAGAGCAGAATTTAACAGATAAAAGCGCAACAAAAAATTAACAAAATTGAAAAATTTTGGAAAGTCTAATACAATGAATAAAGCTCTATCAATGTTGATAGAGGAAAAAATTAAGAAAGCACAAATAACTAATATTGGATGAAAATATACAATAAATTTTATAGAATCATGGGAAAAAAGAGATTATATCAACTCTAAGTCAATAAAATAGAGAATTCAGATACAATGTTTTTTTGAAAATATAACTTTCTAAATCTCATATAAGAAGACGTGGAAAGTTTGAAAAGTCTCACATTTACTAAAACTTAAAATCCCTAAATACAATCTACCCACAAAAAAATCTATACAATTGGCTGGCTTTAGTAGTAAACTTTCCAATATCAGGAAGAAAGAGCAGCACTTTTTCAAGTGGATAAGTAGAAATGAGAGAACACTTCTTGAACCATTATATGAATCCATACTAAAACCAGTCAAAAATATAACTAAAAAAAATTGTAGGCTAATCTTTATGACAGCAGGCACACAAAATGTATGTTTGTGTATGTTAGCGCACGACAAAATAAATCTGCCATTATTTTCAGATAGCAAGATTATAATGATGGAAATATAGACATTTTAAGCTATGAGAATTAATAAGTAAGTTTATTATGGTGACTAGATTCAAGGTAACTATAAACTATACCCAGATTACATATTAGATTATAAACACAAAAATATTTAAAGCAAGAATTCACACAAAAATAAAATAAAAAAGCAGAATTTACACAAAAATCTTACATATAAATAGATTAGATAAAATCACCTATTGGATTAAAAAAGGAGGAATTTATGGGTTATCTGAAAGATATTGATATAAAATTGTGATTTGAAGGTTTGAAATTATAAGGATGATTGAAGAAGTGAAATAAGACTTTAAAAGAAGAAGCTGCTGATATATAAAAACCAGACAAGTTTAAATTCAAGGCAGGAATTGTTAAATGAAACATAGAATAGCACAAAAAGTGCAGTTTACAAGAATTATTTGGTTTCATGAACATTTAAATTCCAAGTATCATTATTTGAAAATACATAATAAAAACAATCTACACAAGTAACAGGCAGAAATGCAATATTCACATATTTTTACTTTTTGATACAGCTGTTCTAGTATAAAAACTTATGTAAAGAATCTGAATAAAACAAATATCTGTATTAACCTAATAGCAAATTTTGAATCTAATTTTATATCAGAATAATCCTTGTCTTTAGGGACACAAGAAAAATTTACTAAGCATGACCATATATTACACAGACAAAAATGTATATATTTCAAGAAGCAAAAACAATAAAATAGAAAACATTTTCTTAACACAGTGAATAAAGATGAAAAATAAACATTAAAATTATTAATTGACAAAGTTCAGAATAATCTGGAAATTTAAAACAATATTGACAGCAATTGCCTTTTATGTAACTTTAGATGAAAGAAAAAATCAAAACTGATAATCTAGAATATCTAGGAAATAATCATAATAAAATTACTTGAGTAAATGTAATTAAAATACATTGAGGTATCATTATACACCAACCAGGATAACATATATTATATAGTATCTTATATATGTATAAATAATTACTCAAAGGTAGCAGAATTGAAGGCCATTTTTTGTATTGTCTCTTTAAGATATATATGTACCTTTGTTGAATTTATTTTTGTATTTTTTCTTCCATTATTCAGCAAATATTTATGTACCAGATGTCATTGTACACATTAAGACTGGAGTGGTAAACAAGAAATACAGAATGTGTGCTTGAGGTGAAGTGGAGGGGACAGTCTGCAAAAAGTAAAAGGACAAGACAGTATACTAATGATACATGCTAAGAAAGAAAAGAAGGGAGGAAGAAATGAGGGAGACAGGAAGAAAGGGAGGGAGAAAGGAAAGAAGGAAGGAAGAAATGAGATAGAGCACAGGAGTGTAAGCAAGCACACCCATGTGGATGACATTTAGAATCCTTGGCAAAGGAGGTTCAGAGTGTAATATTGATTGAGTGGTCATGGGAGAAGCCATGTTTGGATTTGGACTTAAAGCTCAGTGACTAGTCAGGATGAAAATACCTGAATTATGGAAAGAGGGAAAAGTTCAAAGTGAAAGGAAGTGTAAATAAAATGAGCCTGGCATGATTAGAGACAAGAAAAGTAGGTTGTTAGGTCAAAATAGTGTGAAGTGACTGGTCCAGAACATTCAGGAATTAGCCTACGTAAAGTAAAGGTTTTTTCTTCCTTCTCTGTCATATTTAGTTGATTTAAAAAAGAAAAAACTCTGACTATCCAAAAAAAAAATCCAACACACATTCTTACATCAAATATGCATTTTATAATTTTAAAACTGCACAACCACACATATTATATAATATTAAATATGGTAAAATATTATGGCATGGTAAATGTGAAAATATTTTTAAATTACAATAAATCCAGATGTTACTAATAATCAAAAGTCAAAATTTTAAAATCAATTTGGTCTACTCATTTTTTCACAGTTGTCAATGATATTTAATTTCCCGATGGTAAGATTCCTTTAAATGAAGTCAGAGTTACTGAAGGGATCAACCCTCCATGAGAAATCATAAAATCTTTGCTGTGTAACATGGTACTTCTTTAAATGTTAACTCTCAGCTTCTTCTAATTAAGAAATTGAAATGACCATACTGAGTCCCTCAGGAGGTTAATGCCTTTTCCACGTGACATTTCATGCCCAAGGGAAAAAAAAAAACAGAGAAAGTGGACAAACAGTAGTACCTACTGACCTACTGCCTTGACTGGGAAATTACTTTGAGAAAGTCTCATGCCCTTGGTTGTGTTTGATAGATTATCTACTCAGTATTTCAGGACTCTATTAATCTATAATTGACCAAGAAACTGATGAGCTACAGATGGTCCAGATTTTTTTATGGCACTGAGGCAGAATGCAACAGTGTGTTTCTTTGGCAAATGCAAGCAGTTAAGTTTCACAAGTAAAGCATAAAAATAACTTCTGTGCATCAAAAACACAGTTCATCCGTAAAAAATACAGGGCAAAACTGAATCCAAAGAGCCTTTTGGTTGAACAAACAAGGAATTATAATGAGTAATGTTGTTGCACTATAACAGATGTAGAACAATGACAGTCTGGCTGATATATGATCATAAAAATACCATAGAAAGAAAGCCACAAGATACTACTCTTTTTAAGTGTATAGTTCAGTAGTGTTGAGTATATTCATATTGTTGAGTATACATAGTTGTGAACAAATCTTCATATCTTTTTCTTCTTACAAATCTGAAAATCTAAACTCCTTAAACCAAAACTTCTCTTTTTGTCCTTCCTCTAGTCCCTGAAAAAATTATTGAGACTTTGTTGTTGGGAGCTGGCCACAGAGGCACACTGAGCATTAGAGATCAGGAAGGGCCATTGACCCCGAGACCACAAAGATGTGTTCGGGAGTTGTTGCCCCCATTCTCTCCCTCCTTTTCCACTTGGCACTGCTACCAGGATAGGCCCCTGCTGGCTCTAACAGAAAACTCTGAGACCAGAAGGTACACAGCTAAACTTGGGAGTCTATTGTTCCCATTTTCCACGGTTTATGGTTTTTGCTTTTAACAATTTAAGTTTAACTCTGAGTCACATTGAGGAGTCTTAGTGCACAGGTTCTCTTGATGTGATTTTAAGAAATTTATAGATATAGGTTTTAGGAAATAGTTTATATAGATTAAAGAAAATTTAAGTAACCATTTTATT